>JACMIG010003013.1:0-13341 GCA_014805385.1 Levipalatum texanum | reverse complement strand
GGAGGGATGGAGGAGAGGTGGAGGAGGAAGGGAGGGAGAAGAGAGGAGGGAGGGAGAGGAGAGGTGGAGAGGAGGAGGAGGGGGAGTGGAGGGGGGAGGAGCAGGGAAGAGGCGTAAATCGTACGGACAAAAGAAAGGGGACGGGCCTGTTGAGTCATCCTTAATGTGTTTATCTGTGCTGGTAAGGGGGGGGGGGGCAACGTTTCACATTAAGGCACGCAATCAAAGGGCAGACACCGCCTATTCCGATTGGTCGCTTTCGTTGGTAATGCGAAGGCTCGTTCCGTCACTCAGAAGAACGGAGGACGTGATGCTCTTCCAGTCGACGTCGAGCTCGGCCTCCTGATGGACCTTGAGGAAGTGCAGGATCGTCCTAAACACATGGCTCACTCCTCCACCCGCTACCGTAACTGACTCTGTCTCCGATTCGACCTCGTAAACGGGGGCCCACGTCTTCTCGTCTTCTTCCGACGACGCCGCCTCCGAGCTCGTCCCGTTCTCGGTCTGCAGTAGCGGTTATGGTCGAAGAATCGGGGGATAAGCCGTCAGTCGGTTATGGTCGAAGAATCGGGGGATAAGCCGTCAGTTTTCTACTCACTACAAAGTAGCTACTCTCGTCGTGTGGGCGGCCCATTGCCTCTAACCAGAGCAGCCTTTTGTTCATACAAGAAAGAACCGAAAGATCGGTATTGTCGCAGTCCCAAAAGCAATTCTAATTTACCGTTCCGCGACACTGTGTTTATCTCCAAATTCCCTTCTGTATCTCCGGAACAACAAGAGCTACGTGGCTGAAATTTTGCATGCTAGTTGGTCCTGGATTCCAATCGAAGCCTGCAAAATTTCAACTTCGTAGCTCTAGTTGTTCCGAAGATACAGTAAGCTGGCGTTTTGACTCCCGATCGATAAGTTAGAATTACTTGGGCACTTGACAATACCCTATATTAGATTTGTTGAGAAGGGTTTTAATACCGCCCACTGCCTATCCCTCGGCGCACGGCGCTTTGCTCGTCGCTCGTCCCGCTTTGCTCGAGAGACGCGATTGCACTGCTTCATCTCCGCGTACTCGAGGGCGACTTTCTCCCGACAAGGCAGAAGCCACAGAATCGATTCCCTGGAATCGGCCATCGATTTTTGGGGAAAAAAACAATAATCGATATTCGATAATTGGTAGGAAGGGGGAGACTGACCGAACTTTTCCCGAACGCGAGCACTTAACTCAACGTGGACCGGGGTCCGGGTGGTGCCTTTCACCGAGAACTCGGTGATTTCCAGGCCATGAGCTCGGACCAGGTGCTGCAATGCCCAGGATAAATATAAGCCATTAGGGCATAACATGCCTCCAGCTTGCCGAGTTCCGTTGACATCGAGAGACTGCAGACGTGGCACTTGGACTGATATTCGTAAGATTAGTTATCGATCGATACTGGCTTCACCTTCGATGATGGTCTCCGTCTAGAGCTCCTGCTGCGATTGCGGTCCATCTTAAAAGACCGACAGTCAATACAACGATTCTCGTGGGAAAAGCTCAAAATCAGAGTGTTCGCGAGGGGAGAGAAGGGGCAGGAGGAGTGCAAATGGCTGATACCCTGTGAATGCGAGGAGGAGGAGGAGCGGCCTCCTTCGAGTAGAGAGGGGAGCAAGGGACAATCGCGGGAGGTCCCCCTCTGGCACCGGGCAATGTCTTAGAAGATAGGATCAAAAGTAGGGTGGGAGCAGGAGGGAGCGAAAGGGGGCGGAGCTTCTATTGATATGACACACAACCGTAATCAATACAACGACTCACGGGAGAAAAGCAGTTCTCGGGGTGAGGGTAGTGAAACTGAACTGATGCCCTTTCAATGCTGGTGGAGGAGGAACGGCATCCTTCGAGTAGGGAGAGGGAACAGGGGCAGGGGAGGCGAGTCCCCTCTTCCCATGACTATTGCGGGAGATCGCCTTCTATTATACGAGAGCAGGGTACTTGCGAAGAGCTCAAGATCAGATGGGGAAATATAAGGGAAGGGGAGGGGAGTTCAACAGTTCGTGCCCTTTCCATTGGCGATTCACCGCTTTTTTTTCGAGGAGAGAGAGAGGGAGACAAGGAGAAAGGGGTCCCCTCTCTTTTATCTGCAATAGGTTGGCGATCTCAGGGAAGAGTTTCACAATAAGGGGACCAATAGTATATATGTACACATGGCTCCTCTGTTCTTGCTACCCTCTCTGCCCTCGAGCAGCGGAGTTTTGATGTAGAGGCAGTGTTATTTGCCACGCTGTTTATGGTGAAAACTGTACGACTGAATTCAATCCTGCCATCTCGGTCTGACGTTCGGACTGTGTTTGCATCTGCGGCACAGGACGGGGACATCATGCAGTGGCAAGAAACAACCTGCTGGGGTCGCCAAGACTCTTCCCGCCGGTCTCGGGTACCGTAACCCCTCTGCCACCGCCTGCCCTGCCAGCCTGTAGTGTCTGTCTCTCGAGGGGCGCGTAGCTTTGACAACGACACTTCGAAGTACGACGCCTGGGCTGTCGCCGGAGAATCGTCCCCAGACTTGCTCCGCTGGGATGCTGTATTTCTGGGAGGGGCACCATTGAGCACGATTGACAAGGCTTGCAATGCCAACTCTCTGTTCATCAGCCGCCATAGCTCAGTCGGTTAGAGCGTGGGTCTAATAAGCCCAAGGTCGCAGGTTCGACCCCTGCTGGCGGCAAATCTTTTGCGCTCCGGCCAAGGGATAAGGCACGGGCCTCAACCGTGCCATTTTTATCGGATAGGGATCCGCTAGAACGACGGCGATGTGGAGGAATCAAGGGCCGCTTACTTAGCACGAGACTCGGTCTTCGAGTACTCCACTGGGAGTGATGCTGGAAGGGTGTGATGTCTGTACCTGCAACCTTCACCTGTTCCGCTTGTTTCTGTATTCCTCTCTATCCGATTTAATATGTCGGTCACTCCAAATATTCTGTGAGGTTACAATGAATTTAATTAGAGTAATTATTCAATACAAATCATGCTCTAGCAAGATGGAAATTCCGAGAACAATGGGATGGATTCACTATTAGAATTCAAACTCAATGAAAACGCCGATCTCCTCGTTTGGTTTCTTCATGAAGATCTCGACGACGACTTTCTGTCGAGGATGTGGCGGCAAAGGCTGAACACGGTAGCTGTTCATTTCTCCTTGACCAGCAATCACCTGCTCTCTGTGTTCTCTCGTTTTTCTAACCGTCCAGTCAGATTAGAGAAAAGTGGAAAAGGAATGCAAAAGGAACCGCTTTGGAACCACTGCATATACGGAGGACGATTCCGAGCTGGATGCTTGCATGACTAACAGGGAGTATTTAGTACCGAAGAAAATTTCTTGCTTGCAGCCTCGATCTTTCCTCTCCCGGTCACGCAGAAGTAGAGAAGATTCGTCACAGCATATTTGTTGGATTCATCCTCGGCGAACTCCCTGGATCTCGAGATCCCTGTTGTAATTATCCAGTTTCCTCTTCTGACCCTACGGGATATTCGCGGCAGCCGCCGCCATGGTGCAGGCGGCGCCACATCCACACCTCTCATCTTGTCCGGTATTGCAGTGGTGCCAAAGCTGTTAATTTTGCGTTCCGTTTGCACCTGCTCTCTCTGTTGTCTCGTTTTTCTAACCGTCCAGTCAGATTAGAGAAAAGTGCAAAAGGAATGCAAAAGGAACCGCTTTGGAACCACTGCAATACGGAGGACGATTCCGAGCTGGATGCTTTCGTTGCTGACAGCGAGTAGTTCGACTCGAAGAAAATGGTCTTGTTTGCAACCTCGATCTTGCCTCTCCTGGTCACGCAGAAAAGAGGGAAGATTCTTCACAGCCTCTTTATCGGACAAATCCACGGTGAACTCCCTGGGTAATAAATAAGCCCACCTTCCTCTTCTGTCCCTGAATGCTCTTCGTGGCATAGTTCCGTTGCGAGTTTATCGGGGTAGGAGCCATTACAACAATGAGGACAGCAAGCAACACTTGGCAACACATGCTGCCTTAACCTATATAAAAGAAACGAGCTCCCTCCATTAATCATTGGCAGCCTCATTCCTCGAGCCTAGTGCCGACAAGGGTCCATTGCTTTCCCCGTCCTCCCGTCCATGCTCCCCTTCCTCCCTCTCCTCCTCTTCCTGGCGTCTGTCCATGGCCGTCTCTGCGTGGACAACATCAACGTGAGTGGAAAGGAGGGGAGAGGTGACTTTCCCCATCAGGGTTTCTGCGAAGTCGACGACGTCTCCGGGTGGTGTTTCCACAACAAATCGAATGGGGAATACAACTGCGACATCCACGTATTCTGTGCCGCCAAACAGGCCGTTCATGTAACGCAACCAGGCACTAGGGAACGAGGCCCCTATGCAGGGGAAGACCAGAGCCGCTGGCTGCTTCCAAGGGCAGTGCTGCTGTAATCTCAATGTTATCCTCCATCCCCTCCCTCCTCTTTACCCAATCTCTTCAGGATGGATGCAACATTGGCTTCGAACTATTTCCGCCGATTGTGCCTGGCAACAGCCAAAAGTGCATGAACATGAAGGTGTAATCCCCCTCCTCTCCCCCTATCCTCCCTCCCTTACAGATGTCGACCGTCCTAATGCCGTGTGAGGATCCATGGTGCTACACGTACATGTCGGAGGCGATTACCTCTCCTCGTCGGCCATCGAATATCCAGTGTTCAAATGAACTTGATGATGTTTATGATGATGATGACGACGATGATGACGATGAAGCATGGAACAGTCAATGGTACAGGGGATGCCAGTCACGGACTCTCATCTACTACCACAAATTCGTCGAGGCAGAGAACAAGTGGAGGAATGGATCAAGATATAAGAACTACGAGCACTTGACGAGCAGGCCGAGGTGAGGGGGAGGAGAGGAGGGAGATGGACGAATTGCAGGTGCGAGGACATCGCATGGAATGGACGGGACGATAACGGGACAGTATCCCAGTGCGTGGACCACACCTTTACGGTAAGAGAGGGGGAAGGGTGGAAGGAGGTGAGTGGTAAGGGTGGGGGTCAGGAGAGGGAGGAAGGGGAGGAGGAGGATAAGGGGTAGGGGGAGCGGGGTGGAGGGAGAAGAAGGGCCGAATGCAGAAGGGGGATTCGATGTACCGTGGAAGACTCTGCTGCTGCCGTGGAAGCGACGAATGCAACAGAAAATTTTCGTGGGGAGACGAGGCCATAACGGAAGAGAAGGTGGCATCCAACAGGAGGGAGAGGGAGACGAAGGAGCGCGAAGTCGAGGCGAAGTCGAGGGAGGCGATGGAGGTGGGAGTCGTCTCCGAGGGGACCCCACTACTCTCTCCCCTTCTCCCCGTGCTCATTGTCCTTGTCTTTGGTAGGTAATTTAGAATTTGTTAGCTTGTTTTCTCGCCTTTTACAAACAGTTTCCGTCGCCGTTTCCATGTGCTTATAATTGCTTTCTTTTTTGCCCAATTGTCCATCGTTCAATTCAGATGAATTCTTATCTATCCGTTTCCAGTCCGATTGTTGCTTTATTTGGATAGACATGCTAATGTAACAGAGCATAATGATAAAGAATTTGAACGCATTATGTTCCGTCGCAATCTTTGAAGTGACTACTGGTTCGTAGAGTTGTCTGCCGTCGTCTGGAAGCATTGGCGAAGGGAATCGGAGCTGGTACACCTCTTCAATGCCGCTCTCCATCCTCCTCTCTTCTCCCTCTCATCCTCCCCTTTACAGGAAGGCGCCATTGCCAAGATCGCCTTCAAAGACTTCGTTGTCCAGGCCTGCCGCACTAACGTGCAGGGAATCCTCCCCGAGTTCAACGACACCCCGTCTCAAGGCATCGGGGCCATGCCCATGACCGCCTTCGATGCCAACAAAGACGAGAACCAATTCAAGGGTAAGGAATTCACCTCGATGGAGAGGAGAGAAGGAGTCGTAGATGTCTACTGCATGGACGAGTCTCAGGTGCATCTGAATTGGTTGCCGGGCCTTTCATGCTTATAGTGGATATAATGAAATAGCATTTCGCATAATTGCAGTAATTTTCTTTTGCGCTGTTACCCGTATTGTACAAGTAGCATTGAAGTAATCCTGTTTATTGTCTCGCGCCCAAGCAATTCTAATTTCCCGTTCCGCGACACTGTGTTTATCTCCACAGTCCCTTCTGTATTTCGGAACAAAAAGAGCTACGAAGCTGAAATTTGGCATGCTAGTTGGACCTGGATTCCAACCGAAGCCTGCGAATTTTGAGCAACAAAGTCTTTGAGGACGTAGAGATATAGGAAGATGCCGTGTTGTCTCCCGATCGATGCGTTAGAATTGCTTTGGCGCTTGACAATACATGTTATCTTCAGGCGGGAATAATTGTTTCTCTCACATATGGACTCATTTTCACAATCCACTCTCTTAGTGAAGCATTTTTGATGCTTGATGACCTTTCCCTAGGCATTCCTCGAAATGAAACGATGCCTTTTCATTCCCCGATTTATCTTTTCCGTCAGACTGCTTAATCGTTCCACAACTGATTTGCCCGTCCTTATGTAGTTTTAAGATGTAAAACACGCATAGCTAAGTAAAATACGTATTTATGGTATCTGTAAAAGTTCATGCAACGAACATATATGAAGGCACATAACGTGAAGATTAGATCAACTTCTACACATCGAAACATATCCAGAATTCTTGAGAGAATTGGTCCTTGCAGCAGAGTGGAAGATGCTGTTATCCACGATCATGCCGGGGTTCACAGACCTCCTTCGGGTGCCTTTCTTTTTGCAGGAGGCATTCGATCTCCAGTGCTGCGCTGCTGGTTCTAAAATGAAGGTTACACCCAGTCATGGAAGGTTTTTCATAGGGCGGCGCTTGCCTGCAGAACAGGGACGATGACTGGCTGCCTCTGAGCCTGTGTCCCGATGAGGGGAGGGACCTGATTGCATTTTCATTCACTGATTAACAGCCAACAACCACGTGCTGAGTGCGAAATCTATTCCGCGTGCCACAGAGTCGCTGATGTAGTACTCAAGCTGTGCGTTTCTCGCTGTCATCTCGGCAAGCCTGCATTGGAGCACACCTTCCCGTACCCATCCCCTCTCCAAACTTCCTGGCGGACATCGTTGTCTGTTGCACCAATGTGATATATTGGGCCTTCAGATTGGCATTGGCTTCCACCGTAGCATCCCTGTATTAGATGTATTCCCAAGGATATTGTAATGATAGGAGACTAAGTGCTCACAACTGGGAAGCTAGGAAGGCGCAGTTGGCTTCCTTCGCCGTAAGATCCGCCTGAAGCTTGTCGATGAGCACGCGTGCACCCTTCATCTCTTCTTCATGTTTCTCCAATCTGAAATGTCATCCTTGAGGCCAATTTTAAATTCCGCTCACTTGGCGGCCATTGTCTCTTCCACTTGGACAGCGCAGTCGCTGGACTGGTCCTCGATGCAATGGTGATCCTGAGGTACAGCGGTATAGACGAATAAGTATTCAAAATTTAAGTTTCAATTACCTCTTCGGCACTCATTCCGTCTGGTCGCGGGAGCTGCTGAAAGTAAATCGATGACGGTGCTCAGCTACACTTGGAACAGACTAACAAAGCGAATGAAGGAGAGAATATATCAGCAAACATAAACAATTTCACAGAGAAAAGCCAGGCCGGGGAAAGCAGAGAGAAGAGGGAGTTGGACGGGTATAGAGAGAGACCGTTAAAACAGAGAAAAGGAAAGGTTGGTTACTGGTCAATGGTGTAGCTTAAGCGAGGCGGAAAAAGATGGCGTACGGGAGGGGAGTATCAATAAACATCGATCTTCCCACGCTGCTCAAAGTAATCAAATAGACAAGAGCCGACAACGGGCCGCTTTTCTCCTACTATGCTGCAACGCCAAGAATAATGCGTCCTATCATCGGCTGGCACGAAGTAATCGTTGCCTCGTAAACGGACTATCGCAGACGTGCCCTCTTCCCGCTCACTATCAGAGGATGTTCTGTCAATCGCGTCCTTCTCCTAGAATTCTTCCTCCTTATCTCATAGCCGTGTGAGTATTCTTTCCAGGGCAAAGAGGAATTGCTTCCAATGAGAGGGTTTGAGAGAGTGGATATAAGGTGATGACTTTATCGAAGATTGCCGACGATGAATGACGAGGATGAGACAAAGGTGCGAACTCCGCCAATGAGACGGCACGTGGGGGAGAGTGCTTGGCTCCATTTTTGAACATCATGACATCTTTAGCATGGAGAGCAACTTGTTTAGCTTATGCTTGCTAAGTTTTTATAGGGTAACCACCAGGGAAGTGATGCTATGATTGGTAGAGCAAATTTGTTATGATCGGTTTATTTTCTTGAAGCGGAAGCCTTCCCTTGTTTTCCATTCAGAGTGAGCAGTCACGTACGGAACGGAATATGATATTAGACGCTTTTGGATCACCGATAATATCAACAGACAGACGACGAACTATAGGTGAGATTGGGAGGGAGGAGACGGTAGAGACCCATTCCATCTGTACGCTTCCCGTAACGGGACGGGGGAAGAACCGAAAGCCCAGTGGTGGATCGGAGGAGGAGAGGGAGAGAGAGGAGCGTTCCTTCCCCTCCCACAGCCCACGAGCCACCGCCTTCCCGACCAGCCTGTAGTGTCTGTCTCTCGACGGGTGCGTAGCTTTGACGCACGGCGCCTGCGCTGTGGAGAATCGTAGCCTGACTTGCTCCGTTGGGATGCTGTATTTGTGGGAGGGTGACGTTTGAGCACGAATGAAAAAACAGCATAGCTTGCGCTCTGCTCATCCGCCGCCATAGCTCAGTCGGTTAGAGCGTGGGTCTAATAAGCCCAAGGTCGCAGGTTCGACCCCTGCTGGCGGCAAATTTTTTGCGCTCCAGCCTACTGATAAGACACGGACCTCAACCATGTCATTTTTATAGGGATCGTCCAGAACGACGAAGGATTCAAGGGCTATTCTGTCACTGGAGGCTCGGTCTTCGAGAACTCCTCTGGGAGTGGTGAGGGAAGGGTGTCCAAAGTGTTTTCTGCAACCTCCGCCGATGCCGTGTAGTCCAAATACCAGTAACCAATATCTTCAAGGTATTTCAAAACTTCTTAGTACTAATCACTTAACAAATCAGGAGCTCGACTCTATTTTGCAACTGACGATATCCATCCTACACTACCTCTTGCGGCGGTAGCCATTGCCCCTGCCGTCATCATTCAGCCAAAGACCTATTTGTAAACGAACAGAGACGGAGTGGTATCGAGGTGGACAGACAGCAGCGCAGTGGCGGTGAGAATAGTCTAAAGATGATAGAAATGATGACATCTTCAGTGGAACACCCTCATATCTACAAGCTGAGAAAGGAATGTGATCGAGTGCAAGGAGGGGGTATTACAAAGAGTTAATTTAAATTTCTGTGCGATATCCTTTTCAACACCACGCCCACCGTAATGTTGACCCAGCCCTGGTGAAATAGTGACAAAGTATGCATCTCTCATTTTGCGTTGTCTCTCAAAACGTTTATATCATCTCCTTTATGTCAAAAAGTAATAACGGCAAAATCTGTGGTCCTTTACAATGCAAAGTCGGTAGAAACTTCGAATATTCTATAGACAGGGATAATCATCGTAGGTGCGAACAAACAGAATAAGATCTCTATTATCGCTAGCTTTACCTGTTACAACATCGTGTTTTCTAAACGTTGAGAGTCGGCAAATTAGAAGTTCTGTGGTGTGTTGCATTATACTCCGAGTACGGTTGGGCAATCAGCAGTCGGTATCGGTGGGTGCAATAACGGGACAGAGGGGCCTGGGGCAGAATCAGGGGAAGGAAGTCGTCCCTCTGGGGTCGCGGAGGTACGGCCCCGATCGTACGCTTCGTCGATCATTTGGATCTCCTCCTGCAATGAGTCTGTTGTCTTCATATCTCTGAGGTCTACTTGACCAATATCCGTTCTCACGACTCTTTTCAATATTCAGCGCCTTCGGCTCCATAACGTTCAAGCGGCTTGTAGCCGGAGGCTATAGTCTCACGACTATTGCCGAGAACCACAGCGGTGTAAATACTTCTATAGAAACTAATGTGATTTGTGCAACGTTCTCGTTGCTGATCCCGCTTTTGTTTTCTTGGGCGGGACGTAGGGCCCGCAAACTCCTGCGAAGCGAACTCTCGGTTCGGAACCGGTAGATCAATCGGGCGTTATGCGGCGAAAGATCGGAATTTTTTTACACATCGTTGTGGATCCTGGCAATAGTATTGCGCAGAACTTCTAAATCGTGTTCCACGAGTCAAAATTTCCTCCACTCATATCACAGAGCTACATAGTAACATAGAGCTATGGAATCGATAGCTGATATGTTCAGGTGGAACCCATGGCCAAGTAGTTTACCAAATTTCAGCCTCCGGTGCCATTCTTCCGCGAAGATACACAATAGAACTGCCTGCTAACGGGCACAAGTCTAACAAGTTCTGTGGCGCTGCATAATAACGGTCTCAAACCATACTATTCCTTACATACGCGCAGGTGCTTTCCGAGGGCGTGAAGCGACCGAGTATCTAACGCAGCTAATTTTCGTAATCCATTAGTGCCCGCCTTTTCCCGAAAAAATGTTTGCCCTACATGAGAACGCAAACCAACTTCATGTTTAGACCTTATTCCAACATTAGAGTCTGTGTGCGCGTAGGCGCGATGAGCCCTAGCATCTAGCGAAATGAAGGATTCACTATTTAAAATATTATGAATTTAAAATTTTATGCAAAATTTTGATGTTTCATGTGTTTTCTTCCAAGTTCAGCGTTCAACTTTTGCTGCTGTGAAGTAGACCAAACATCAGCAGTTTTGACAGTGCCTTTGAATAGAAGCTTCCATTACATAGAGATTTGAGGGAGTCCCAAACGTGGCCCAGTACCAATGCACGGCTTTACGGCGAAGGAATTATCTCCGACGTATAATTTCGCTGTTAGTCGAGAACTGTGACACGCATGGCATGGGGCTTCCTTTCGTCGGGAAATGTGCTATCCATTAGGTCCTCGTGCTTGGTTTTATAAGTGATAACTTTGCATTCATTTCCGAAAGTGATCTATGTGAAATGTTTCAGCACTTTCGCTCTTAAATAACAAGAAATAGTGATAAGGGAAAATCAAGTACAGCTGTCGGCGTCTTCGAAAATTGCCACACTGGGTGTGCCCGCATCTGCGAGTTTCTCATGGGAGATACTGGAGAGAACGACCTTTTGAAAACTAAGCATTCAACCTAATAAAATGTTGAAGCGGGGGGCGGGGGGGGGGGGGGGGGGGGGGGGGGGGGGGGGGGGGGGGGGGGGGCGGGGGGGAGTTTCTCATGTGTGAAACTGGTGACATCGCACAATTGAAAACAAACCCTATAACCAAATAAAATTTTTTATCAACCCCCCCCCCCCCCTTCAATCTAAACCGACTCACGGATTGGATCGTCTCCATTTCTATCGCCACATGTCGATGCGAGTCACGGTCACCCTGAAATTGGTTCTCTGCAGTCACCCTTTTGGATTATTTGGAACTACACCAAGTAAAGTTTACTTCCCTTCTAAAAAGAATCCTAAAACAGCTCGGACAAACATACATTTATTGTATTCTCGACGGCATTCCTGATGAGTGCACATTTTCAACAAACCAAATATGTCTAACTTCACTTTCTGTCCGAACTGTTCTCGTTCCATTCAAAATGGGGATTTTATCGTCGTCTTACAGGTTAGATACTATGGAGAATGCGCGAGAATAAGACGAGTTCGATTAGCCGATAATAAATAAACTTCTGATTATTCGAACTTCATCTGAAGAACTCTAACATACATCATATGACGGTCTGTGTGCGTTTTCACGAGTCCCAAATAAGCAGATTAAAAGTCTTAGCCGTGAACTCACAAAGCTGTGTAAAGAAAGGTCGGAGGAGCAAATTCACCGTTGTGGTTAGTTTCAATATTATGTACCTCGTTGTTATTTTCTGCTTCTTCGTCATCGGAGCCGCCGCAGAATTTTCTGACGAATTCGATGGCAAGCATTAGCCCCTCAATATCTGTTATGTTTCAAATAATGGCTGTTTAAAAATGTACTACCCATTATTGCGCCGCACCACAGAACTTCTAAAAGACGAGTTCCCGTTAGCAGACAGTTCTCTTTTGTATCTTTCAGGAGAAAAGGAATCTATGGCTGACATTTGGCATGCTAGTTAATCCTATATTCCAACCGAAGTATGGAAAAAAGAATCAGAAATAGAGTCCGTATTAGCGCTGAGATATGGGAGGCGAAATTTCGCTAGCGAAACGGGAAATCTGAAGCTCTGTGGTGCGGCACACTAAATTATAATATCTCTTTTAACCAAACGCGAAAATGAGTTGGGATTGTTTTTTATTCCATGCAAAGGGGAAGCACTCTCGTCGACCAAGATAAAAAATCATTTTTGCGCTTGCATTTGTATATTAAAAAGTGATGGATTCCGGTACGTAAAGTACCTTGAGCCTATTTGGATACGAATCACAGAAATCACACTGGCAAATGCATTTTGGCTAAATCAGCACAGTTCAGTTTGCTTGTAACTTTGACACTGGTGAAAATACCATAAATGGTCAAGCCTATCTATTTACCTACCGGAATAGTGTTCACTTTAGTTCAATAAAATCGAACCTTACATAGGGAGAGTATAGAGTACCCTCCCCAAGCTCCGATATTGCCGCCAATCGAGGTCATGAGCTCGGAGAACGTCCACTTTTTCTGTTCTTTCATGTATTCTGATCTATTGAAAGGAGCCCCATCGCAGTGTGACGAACGTTATGCCTGTCAATGATCTCATACAGAGTAAGTACAGGAACTGTTCCGTTTACCATTCCACATAAACAGGGACACGCTTACTGGCTCAAATCACCTAATATTATTACGTTGAACTCTATGTATTATTAAGAGGATCAGAGGCCAGTTGCCCAAAACAAACAAACGGTTTGACGAAGTATTTGTCGGGGTTTGTCGATAAAATTTTTTTAAGCCAGTTGCATAAAAGTTTCTGTAAACTGTCTCTGGTTTGTTTAGAAGGTGCATTTACGTCAAATTTGAAGTGAGATTATTTTTCACTTTTTCGACCCGTGGTGGTGTCTACGAGTATTTATTTGACCAAAAAGTGTCGCAAATTGAACATCAGTTACAACATGCACGGTGGGGTCAAGATCAAAAAAGACACCGAAAATCTGACGCAAATCCCTCTGGCAAATCCCCCTCTCCTGTACGAACAGCTGAGCGCGCACACCCCCTGGCTGTCCCAAGAACTTGGCACTATGCCAGATCCGCAAACAAGTAAGATGTTTCACGGATTTTTATTTTCCGGTCGCGAAACGTGACTCTTCAAATTGCTGTAAAATCAGATTGACGAAGATT
>JACMIG010003012.1:0-13343 GCA_014805385.1 Levipalatum texanum | reverse complement strand
TAGTGATCTATCTTCTGCGGAAGAAGATAGATCACACGCTGCTTACCGCGAAGGTAGTTCGCGCGTCGCCTCCGCATCACTAAAATACCGGACAATATGTTGCAATCGGTTTCACAACTTTGCGGACTGCGAAAATTTCAGTGCTGAAACATGCTTCTGAATTCTCAGATTTCGGATATGTCTTTATTATTCCCGTAATGTAAGCACAGGCACAGAAAGCGTGCTCTGTACCTCATTTCCATTATAAAAAGGTGAATTTTATGGAATCACATTGTTGTTCCGAATATAACTAGAGAATCCTATAGCCTAAAATTATTTCGGGATAAAAATCGGTAGCTATCACAGAGCACGCGAAGCCATTACGTACTATCTCTTTCCCTCTCTCTCCACGAACGCACTTATCCACCCATGTCATGAGAATAAGGTCAACTAGACTACTGCCCATAGTCTATGAGCCATAGAAGGAAGTATTTTTATCGCCCCATGCTTGCGTTCGTGATCTTTTAATCGCCGTGTATGTCCAGCTGTTATTGAGGGGAACTTTTATCGCGTTCACGAGGTTAAGGCGAACCCATTACTTCCAAGGGCCCTGGGTACGCGGTGATCGAAGGTCTCGGATCTCGTGCATTCTTGTACAGACTTGGCCACACTCTTGCTCCACAGCGTGCATATTAGGTTCACCGGGCGTATTACATTATCTTTCTCCTCAATCTCCTCGTATTAATCACGTACGCATGATGTGATCGAGATAGAGTTCAATATCTGGCCATATCCTCTCAATCTTCTCTCTCTCAGCTTTCGATCTGAAGGCCATGCGTGAGTCTATCGTAGAGGGAGAAGGGGACATTTTACGATTGGCATTTGATACCATCCTCGTGGTCGATTCCGGGGGGGATTAAATCCGTTGTGGAAGTGGAGAATAGTCACGAAAACCCTGCCTTATCTTTTCGACACATTTCAGATGCGCATTGTCGCACAGACTTCTCGATTTCGTGGCATCTTCGAGTATCGTGTCTTCTTTTCATGCTATTACCACATTGCAGAGAGTTGTCCAAATTTCGCTAAGAATTCAAAAAAATGAGCTCAAGCTGGCACCCTAGGGGGGAGAAGCTAGAAAGTTAGCCGATTTGGCTTCATTTCGCGCTCGCGTGCCGGTTGAGCGAAGTGTGTCAATGCGTAGTTTACAATTCGACAACGCTCTGATCAGTTTTTGCTTGTTTTCCTCCGTTCAAACCCATTCCATCGTCCTGTTTTTTTTGTGCGGCCCGTTCAAATTCCTGTGCGCGAAACGATTCCCCGTTGGTCTCGGCTGTCCGTCAAAAACTGACCCGTTCTATGCTCATTGATAATGCGGGGGTGGGGGGGGGTCAAGGATGTCCCCACCCACACCCCCCGTAACAGTTCCTTCTACCACAGCCGTCCCCGCTCTCATCAACACAGCTAGCCGCGCGCCAGAAATCCAATGTTTTTGACGGAGTCGCTTCAAGTCGACAACTACCCTTCTAACAAAAGACGTGTATGCCGAGTGAATCTATCTACAATGGGAATGTAAGCATTCGCGAGGGGCGAGCGGGTGCTCATCTAGTTAAACAATCATCCCCTCTCTTCTCGCTGCGTCGGCCGCCATCCCAGAAAAGACGAGCGAGACACCGCGTAAATCAACCACTTGACGTCGTTCTTTCTGTCGTTCTCCATCGTCTGGGAACTCCCGGTGTTCGTCTCAATATAGGTCTACTAGCAGTCGTACAATTTATGTAAGACTTTGTTTATTCTTAATAAAGTTCCAATGGCCGAATACTTTCTTCAATGTCACTGACCGACAGACAGTGCCAGTAGCCCCCTTTCAATGGAGAGAGAACCGTCAGACCTGAAGGTTATACAAGGCGCTCGACTTTTGAACGGATTTTTTTCTATTAGCTGTCTGATAGTGTACATGCACCCATCAAAGGATCATGGACGATTCTTCGCATCCATTTCATTACCTTATTCGCTCATTCGCAAGGAGTTTTCAATCCAAAAGCGAGATCGGGCGATCTTTTGCCTCTTAGCTTTAGCTCGAACTTTTGAGCTAGGGGAATGATCCCTTTCGTGTCAAGTGGGCGTGGTTAGCCAGTGATCTCTGGCTTTAACCCCTATCGGGTTTCGCTTTTTCACCCGATACGCCGTTAAAGAGAGGGACGGAGTAGAGTGACTGTCCGTGATCGTTGCCCAGTCATTAATCACGCATCCTCTCGAATTGTTCTCTGTTCGCTCCGCTAGAATCTAGTAACGTTGAAAAAAGGATTTCGTCAGACACCTAGTCCGCAACTGTCCGGTTAATTACTACCGTCTAGCTCGTTGAAAAACTCCCTAGACAAGGTACCTATTTCACTACACTTTTTCATCTTTTGCTAGATTCTCCGTTCATCTTCGATCGGTCCTCTGCAAGAAAGGCGAATGCGCGACGCGAAGCGCTTCCTTCCTTCCTTCTACGCTCGTGACCAACGCGCGACCGGACATGATAGCAAAGAATGAAGGAGTACTCTTATCTAATCGCCTTCTTCTTCTCTTGCACCCCCGTGATTCGACCCGTTTTCCGGGAGTGGGCCGTTTAGACGGTTTGGCCACCACAATAGCATCAATTGATCTCGGTGAAGACGAGATATCATGATTAATAGGGCGGATCCGTCTCGCCAAATCATCACCATATTCCCCCCTGGGCCACTTTCATTTCGGGTGTCTGTCTGTCTGCCCCAGGTGGCGCGTCTGTCTGGGCCGTGGTCGGGTTGGAGTGAGACGGGTGGGGTTACTTTTAAACTTCGCCCGTTAAAGCGAAAGGGCTATTTTAGTGCAGGGCCATTTGAATGATCAACCTACACTCTGGTTACAGAGTGTCACGAATCTTTTATTACAGGCCCTCATAAAGCTACCGAATTTATTTTGTCCCACAATGTTTGAAAGCTTCGTCGAATGACCAGGGAAACAAGCTAGTCGCGTTTCGTTGATTTCGACTAGCGGGGGAGATGAAAAGGGGGGGGGGGATCGCTCGAAGAGCTGCGATTCGTGACCAATGCGACTTTCATTTAATATCGGCAAGAGTCTAGGGTCCTTTGCATCAGATGATAGAAAGATAGACAGAAATGCCTATCACTGTCTGATTACCAAAACTGCGCGACATCAAGCAATTAGTTTTGAACCGGGGCGGAGTGGGGTGTGAAATAGCGCCGTCTGACCCCCATTCTCACATCGTAATGAGTGCGTGCAATGGAGACACAGGCACATAAACTAGATTTTATCAACCCAAACCGACTCCACCCTATCTTATTCGAATGAGACGGCAGACAAGGGTGGAGTGAGACAAGGAGTCGTTAGGAAAACCCATCGTGTCAAGGAAGGAAGGTGCTCCACGTGTCATTTTAAAACTCGACTCTATTTTCAACATTCTGGTGAATACAGAGCCAGGGTTGGGATCGAGCAAATTTCAAGAAACACTTGTCACTTCTCCAAAATATCCTCTCAAACTCTCAACAAGAACGGTTTCAACCCAGCTCAATTTCTAGGAGATTTGAAACTCCTTTGAAGACCGAACATATTGCCAGATTTGCTTTTCAAACCAACGCTAAGATTGGGTTGTTTTTGATTTCGACAACTCTGACCCGGTCGCCAATTAGTGAGACGGCTCTCGAACGGCTAGAGAGAGGAGTAGGAGGAGGAGGAGATCCTCTTCGTCCACTTTCCCCCTTCCACCCCCGCTGCCCCACCCTCCATCACGTACGGCACGCGAATCAGCGCGCGACCAGCCCGTCTGAGACAGCTCTCTCCCCCACTATAAAGGAGAGCACATTCTGCACTTGGTCAGTCAATTCTGTGAGCACGTCTCGTCTTACTATGCGCACAATTACCAGGCTGCATCTGCTCTATGATTTTGCGAAATCTTCATATTTCTTATTATGCGCAAATCAAAAACTTTCATTTTATTTCAATCAGTCTGCAAGTAACACTTTTTCTCACCATATTATGTTCACAATTCTTTAGCTACTGATCTAGTGCAGTAAAGAAATTAACAGATGTCCCAACTACGTGATACATTTAGAAGTATTGTCAATGACAGTCATTGCAGTGGGGCTCAAATGAGACTCGGGCGAAGGGCATCCCCTTCTTCACTAGCAAAGTCAATTCTCTCTGGTCTGTCTGATCCTCCAGACTGTCACGGGGGGCTGGGCGCTTTTTCTCTGTCAAGAGAAAAAAAGAAGCTGACGCTCTTCCTACGTGCGCGTCTCGTGATAAACACACGTTGGACAATCCCAAGATTACGGTGAGTCTGTCTGCTCTGTCTGCTCTCTTCCTCTGTCTCCGGTCTCATCTTCTCTCCTCCAGGAGAAAAAATTCTCCCTCCCTTATCTCCCCTTGGACACTGTTCAGTACACTTATCCTTTTCTCTCCTACCCTGAACCACTGGCACTTTCTCCGTCTCGACATTTTCCCAGAATATAAGGGCGGTCTGCGCGACTTCTGAACTGCCGCTCCCTGTTTACTGGCTGTCCGGAGAAACCCCCCTCCCTACGGACGTTCGCGCAAACACGCAGCATAAATTTCGCCATGCACCACAACAATTCTCTCTTCGCTCTTCTCCGAATGCTAAACGATCTCCCCCCACCCTGCTTGTGCAATAAATCCCAAGAGGCCATCGTGGGGGCTACAAAGGCAGCAGAGTGGGAGGGCGCCGATTTCGCGAGGAAGAGTGCTCCTATTCCTAACTATAAGATTCCCAACTTCTCAATCCTCGATTCATCAAGTTAGAGAGACTTCGTTCCATTCCTCTATTGCTAACCATAAATTTCATCTCTTTACAATCCACGGTTTCTCACTGTTAGGCAGGTTCCATAGTGTTTTATCATCCACAATTCTTTCTTTTTGTCTTCAATTCCTGGTTATCTGACCCTTACTCGCGTTCCCGTCCTTTCGCTCTTTACTGTCTCCTCGACGTTCGTGCTCTGTCGTTCGTGGACAAGATCGAGAGAGAGAGAAACGCGACTCCTCTACAGTATGGTCACTCGAAGCCGGCGGCATCACCATCCCCTCCCGTCTATCCTTACGGCCCACACGGATACCATCGCGGCACA
Source organism: Levipalatum texanum (assembly GCA_014805385.1). NCBI lineage: Eukaryota > Metazoa > Nematoda > Chromadorea > Rhabditida > Diplogasteridae > Levipalatum > Levipalatum texanum. Next base: position 8,241 of record JACMIG010003012.1, on the reverse strand, counting down.
AAGGTTACAATTTTATGCTATTATTATTATTATTATTTTATAAATTCGTATTATTTTTAGACCGATTTGCGCACGTTTAAAATTGCATCATCAAGACACTTCCACATTCTCCTTGCAGCCGGGGATTTAGACATCCGTGACAATAGAGAGAGAACGAGAGCATTCGGGAGATGATTATCATGCCGCATCAAGATAGAGTGAGAGCGGTCCACGAAGCCCCGCGACCAAAGACCTGGGACAGAATTAGTCTAGTATTTTTTCTGGAGCTTTATTGGTTTATATTTTTTCGAAATTAATTAAATATGACTATTTCAGACTCCACATGCCGTCTCCCCTGCTGAATTCATCCCCTGGAAGCCGTCGACATATCAAGGATTCAATGCGAACGCTCGAGATCGTGCCGACGTCCCCCACTCAGCCTCTCCAGGTCACCGTCGGAAGTGAAGAGGAGCAGCCGGTACGCTATCAAGGCCATTATATGTGTTATTCTTTGTATCCAGCTAAACTGTATAAAAAAACGTTGGGGTCGATTTATTGTATCACCAAGAGGCCTCGGACACCGATGGCGTTGGGGCCTGAGAAAACGTTCAACTGAGAAAGCTACCGGAGACATAGAAAAAGTAACTGATTGACAAACGCCGCCTTTCCAAAGTATTAGATTCCAGCCTTTCAATATAACAATTTCAGCCAACCCCTCCCCTTCTTCCCGGTGGCAAAGTCATCGATGGCGAGGCGTGGCCGCCCGTGTTCACAGCCGAGAATGTCAGGTACGGTAGCTTCTTCCTCTCTCGCGTCATAGTGCGGCTTCTTCCCGCCGACAAAACATCCCACTAGAGCGCTACGGTAGTTGTTGACCTTTCGGCGCGCTCTCTCGCTGTTTCCTCGTGTTTTAATTTTTTGCTCTAGTTCAGCTGACTCATGGAGCCACAGCCTTTCAACCTGATGCGGTTAGGAATGTGGTACATTAATTCTAATCGGAAGTTTTATCAAAGGCCCTGATGCAAAGGGCGCGGTTGTATAGAATAGGGGGTAAAAATGCTCGGGAAGGTTTAGCTGATCAAAAATCGGAGAGACTCGAGAGGACGTCAAAGCACACTTTGTGAGGTTGTTAGCAGACCGGCTGTACTTCTATGCTATCCCCCAAAGAGCGCCTGCTCGTCTGTGTCTGCGCTATTTTATGCTATCTTGTTGCGAAGAGTAGAGATGAGACAGATGATAGAGATGAAAAGAGGAAGATTCTCTTAGGGTTTCCGCGGAGAAGAGAGAAAGCAAGGGGAGCGGCGTCCGAGGAACCATACCTGTTTGTTTCACACTTGAACACAGAACAGTAACACTATTTGTTGACATAATCTTGATGTTATATCAACGGTCTCCCGTGTTTTGGTTGGTGCTAGACGAAAGGCTAAAGTGTTGTTGTTCGCCGATGATAAAGCCATCATTCATGATGGCGAGACATTAGTCAGCCCGTAATCATTGACATGCTGACAGAGCTATTGAAACATTGTGCAATTTTCCATGACATGCAGTCAGCCAATATAAAATATTAAAATGGCATTTTTCTACAACAGCTGACAAATGATGAAATATAAAATACTTGGACCATTCAATCCTTGTATCGTTACAGACGCACATACACAGAAACACCACTTTGTGTAGACTATATAGGAGGGTGGCAACTAAAAACTTTTGCAAAATAACAAGTGTACCGCGAAAGATAACGTAAAATGAGAGACGCAGACAGCGAGCAAATCTCTCGTTGTCTGCATCTCTTGTTTTACGTTATATTTCGCGGTACACGATACACACCTGTTATTTTGCGAAAAGTTTTTAGTTGCCTCCCTCTTATATAATATAGTAGTAAACCTGAGATCTTGCAGATCAGCCAAGGCCATGAAGCCTCGTGCCGATGATGTCTTCATCTGTACGTATCCCAAGTGCGGCACGACGTGGATCCAGCATATCGTCCACCAGTGTTTGGGTACTAATCTACCGGGCCTCTACCGTACGCCGTCTCTTCCAGGCAAGACCGAGTACGAGGCCGCCATGGACGATGATGATGGACCGTCGCCGAGCACTCGAGGAGACGATCATAAAGGTTTTTCAATGATTTCATCATCAAGACTCTAGTAATTCAGCAATGTGCTTCGTTTCGCCGATGATCGAACGGATGGGTGCCGCTTACGCTGACACCATTCGAACTCCGCGAGTTCTCAAGGTTTGTGTTTGACTTCGCAACTATGAGGAAATGCGCAAGACCACACACGGAATCAGACACTGTTTGCATAGACCGCATTCAATTGGTATTCATCGCATAGCGAGTGCTCTCGGTACAAACCTTCACGCCGACGTATTTCGTCAAAACTAAGCAAATAAACATTTCCAGAGCCACTTCACGTACAAGAATATCCCAAAGGGCGGCGGAGCCAAGTACATCTATGCTGTGCGCAATCCCAAGGTTTCAAAGATCATCGATCATCGAACTAATCTCAACGCGTTTCAGGACTGTCTAACGTCCTACTTCCATCATAACCGCAACTTTAAGATCTACAACTTTGAGCACGGCACATTCGGAGTATTCTTCGAACTGTTCATGGCTGGCCGACTTGGGTTCGGTGACTATTTCGCGCATCTCAACAGCTGGATGGAAGGGCTTGAGAAGAACGACGAGAGGATACTCTTCCTAACGGTACGCCAATATCACCAATTTTTCTGGCTAGAAAGGTTGTAGAAAGCATATCTAGGCGCATTGTTTCAGATGATCTAGTCATGTCGATGTAATGCTCAAACGATTCATCTTCAGTACGAAGACATGCTGGTGGACCTCAAAAGCGCCGTGATCAAAATCGCCAACTTCCTTGGAGGAAAGGCAGCTGAGTTGATAAAGGACGATGCGCGGTTAGAAGAGGTACATCCCAATTTTCTATTAAATTAACTGAATCTTTCTGCAGATCGTCGCCAACTCCACGTTAAGCGCTATGAAGAAAAATCAACAGCGCTGGTTCCCCAACAAGCAACTGTGAGCGTTCTTTTCTGGTCTCTTTTCGAGAGGGTGACGGGCCAAGGGCTGGATGGCCCGTGGGAAGCAGAAAAACGCGACATGTAGGGGTGACTTCAGCCATCGCACCGAATTCATACGGAAGGGCGGATCGCGCGACTGGAAGAACTACTTCAGTGCCGAGCAGAGCGCGTGGATGGATCAGGTATTAACGCACTTTCATACCCTTCTACGCGTTCCGTCCGAACTTTTCCTTCTACATTGAAGCACGATTTCTCTCCCCGACCGCCAGGCTAGAGACCAAGGTTGTCGAAACGAATAGTTCAGGCCAGCCTAGAATTGCGGATATCCGCAGTCCATGGGAGAAATCCGCATCGACTTTCTGGAATTCCGCGGATATCCAGGCAGTCGATGCGGATATCTCCCGTCGACTGCGAACATCCGCAATTCTAGACTTGCCTGAACTATCCGTTTCGACAACCCTACTAGAGACTGAAGAGAGTTTCGCGCATATGTGCTGACAGCTTTGGAACTATCATAATAGGGCTACTCTATATTCCGAGAAATTGAGACGGTATTTTCAGCGCTTCGCCGAGCTCACCCGCGGGACAGCGGCCGAGAACTGGTGGACGGACGAAATGCAGTGGGAGGTGCGGTGGAATTTGCTTATTTCTTCTAATAATTTCATATTGAAAATATTTTTTAAATTATGAATCCATTCAGGACGACGTCAATAGCCTGTCGTCCAATGGAAACTCGTGCCTCTCTTCACCCGTCAATTCTTCCGCCATGAAGAATGGAACATCGGATCTCGTCGATCGCTTCGTGACCACTGTCAACATATCCTAGACTTCATTATTGTAGAGAGTCCGAAGCGTTCTAATTCCCACGCCAGGACAATACCAATAACGGACTGCGCTAGCTACTGATCTACCTCATCGTGCCCCGTTTCAAGGCCAATTGAATCACACTGGGCATAAAACGGGGCTCGCGGAGGTAGACCAAAAGCGAGCGCTGTCCGGGATGTCCGGGCGTGGGAAATAGAACGCTTCCTTTTTCTATAATAGAATCCCATCTCATCATCAGCCAACCAAATACCGCCTCACTGATACACTGACATGCTTCCCCAACGGGTTCACCGTAGTGCTGCCAGCTAGTGGTCTGCTTGCTTATATTATTCTTGTTACTCCCCCCAGGTCACAAAAGTAATATCTACCATTTTATAGTCTATACGACTCGCTCCCGGTCGGTGATCAGTTATATCCCCTCACTTTGTTGGTTATTGCAAACCCGTCTGCTGCTCTAGACATTAGACGGACGGATATTAGGTCGGGTGATGGGTTTGATAACGATAGTAGATTGGCTACTTTCACTGCCGCCCCGTCTAGACCACCATTATGATGAATGATGAATGAGACAGCGGTAAGAAAGATATCCTGAGACGGGGGTCTAGACAGCAATGGCCCCGCCAGAAGTTATTACCTCCCTGCCCCTACTAACAAATCATACCTCTCCAATCACTTCGTTGTTTGTTAGCACGAACTACACGGAACTGCTTCCCGAATATCCCATGGATAAAATCGTATTAAAAGATTTGCTGACCACTCGATGGCATGGCGCAAAAGCGCACGTTGAACTGACGTACTTCTCTGTCCAAACAGAAAGAATAGACAAGTAGAGTTTAGGAAATTGTACCAAAACACATCTTCGTTTTGAGACGTCAGCATGTACTGAACGGCAGAGAAAAGCAGAGAAAAACAAGCTAGTCGAAAATAGTAAATAATAATATACAACATGAATAACTATGCTAGAATGTATTATTAAGAACCTATGATGTGAATATACTGAGCACTTCGCTGCAATATAAAGGATCTAAAACAGTTGCTTGCATTAGAATTTCTGTCCTTCTCCGGGAGACCCATGGTCTGCAGGACGAAAGAGAGACAGAGTGATCAGGTACCGAAGTCACTGACGTAGAGAGGGGACCCGCGCGTCTCTTCAGTCAGGAATCTTCTCTCCCGAAGCGCCAACAACAACGCGCACAAGCAACGTAACGTGTGAAAAGCGCTATTGCGCAATCCTGACCACGAATGAACCACAAACTTGTGAAGGGGAGATCATACTAAAACATCACTAATTTTAGACCATGACGCCCTGGGAGGTACAACCCAATTATGATTTTTCGCTCATTTTTGACCGATCAAATTATGCCATTTTCCTATATTTATAGGATTCTCGCAGAAATAAATAGACTACTGACCTTGGAACCTTTATCATGATGAGTAAACGTTTGACCTTTCGCGCGAACCGCATTGGCAATTGGCAGAAATATGCGAATTGTCGAGCTGTCGTATCATCCGACGAGCACATTCTCATATGCAACTTATCTCGCGGCTCATCATTAACATTTTTCGTCAATCTTATATTCCTGATCGTATACTTACAAGTTATCTTGCAGAGAGTTCCACTGTAAGAATGCCACGAGCGCCGAGCACCATCTCCGAGATTTGCATACCGCAAGAAAGTTGGCTAGGAATTTCGCTCGAGGTAACTTATTCTTATTCCTATTCTTATTCTTCATCGTTCCGTCGTTGATGAACGGAATTGTGTGGCCTTGGTAGACCGGGCAGGAGAATTATAGATAGCTCTCGAGTTTTTTACGCATTCTAAATAACGAAATCTTAGCATGTGGACAGCTGCATTCTTTTCGATGGCTTCGTAGTCTGCGTCGAATGGAACGTCATGCGCAGTGAGTTATCTGTATTCGATAGGGTAAGTCACAACTTAATTTTCACATTCACATATATTGTGTAGTCCGTCACTGAAACAACACTGCCACTATGTACATATGCATTTCAGATTACATCCAAGAAACTTTCAATTTTGCAATTTGAATTTGGAGGTTATGTAGACTACCTCGTTCGATCGCACAACAACAACTGGTAAACTCAATGTTATTACCTAGTTGTCGACAGAACAAATCCTGAGATTTCGCTCATCATCTTCAGGGCAAGATGTATTTCAGTCGAAACCGAACCTATCTATATGGCCCCTAATTGAAGAGAGGAATATTGATCTATTGATATTTATATCTTATCCCGTACAATAATGTATTGCAGGTCTGTTGGATTCTGTATATACAATCTTGGAAAACAAGAAGAGGATTGCTACTTCTACCCAATTTCCATTAACAAATGTTTATCAAAATGAATATTCTGTGCAAATCAACTCTATTTTCAGATGGAATCATGGAGAGTCATACACCGATTCTTTTACTGTCCACACCTTATTTTCTGCATGAAGTACCCAATTCACATAAGATTCAAGTGTATTACCTGCATTTTAGGTTATATTTCTTACTTCACTGGACGAATATAATACAGCGACCATGATGATCGGAGTAAGAAACGAAACAAGAGTATGTTTCCAAGTCTACGATATTTCGGGTATGCTAACTGGCCTATTATGTCATTTTCGGAATGATTTGTAGGAGCGAAGGTGTTTCCCGTAAGTTGTGAGCCTAATTTCACCATAGAAGAAGGAAAACCTTGTCTTCTCGCTGGACGCATGCTCTGGGCGGAACCTTATGGTTACGTTGTGAGTTAATTTTCTTCGAAAAATTATGATCAAAAATTAAAGGCGGAGAGAGAGTTCAAGTCGTATGATCTGTCCACAGGTGCAGTCCTCCGCTCGATACACTTCGACTGCTGGGAATCCGTGTTTTGCTGGAATCGATTCATTATTAGCAAGGACTCTGAAAGTTCGCTGTGCGTCGTCGACACCGTGAGCGAGTTCGTCGTTTAAAACAATTCCTGTAGCACTGCGCGCAGAAATAGCTCGGGACTCTCGAGTCGGGACACTAATGTCGAGTACGCTGTCGAATGCTCTTTCGACCGTCAAATGTTGTCGTCAAATCTTGTCAACCCTTTTTTCTGTCTAACACGCTGTAAAAACCAAAGACTGGCGGGGGTGTATGGCATACGGTGGACCCCTATAAATAATCGCCAGTGCCCCAGAGCTGATGGGTTTCCACTGGCTGGTTTGCTAATTTAGGAATCTACAAATACCACACAGTGGAGCGCCATCAGATATGGGGTGCTGGTGATTACATGTACGTGTCAATCGAAAGGGGGGCCTGGCCCATAGGGGTCATTTGGTAGATAATTATCCAGACTACGTTATATCTCTTTCAAATTTCAAGATGGTATTGCAGAGAAAAGATTGTCTACGAATCTTTTTGGCCGCCCCTTAGTCTTTCGGTAAAGTTTCATGATTTCTCCGACGACGGACTTCTGCTGTTTACAGACAAAGGAACGGTATGTCTAGCAGTTATGTAGTGGTATACGTCCATATCATAAAGAACGATTGAACAGCATACCAAACCCCAAGCACCTTCAAGCAACGTTTTCATTCCAACTTGCAAAGGTGGTGAACGAGCGATAAAAATTTGTAATGCTGCATTTCTACCTCCAGTTCATTCATATTATAGTTTGGATCTCAGAACACAACGTCGTTTTAAAGCCAGTCTGGTTACCAAATGGCGATTTACTCCGAACTCCATCTCCCAAACATAAATGTGCATTAGAACGCTACGGTTGTCACTCTAGTACACTATTCCTTACAGCTCAAGACGCTTCGATTTGCCGTGCAATCGCTGTCGGACATTGCGAAGGAGCACATCCACGAGTTGGATTTGGCGCATAAGCTCGTAGACGACTATGGTGTGGACTCCCGTGAATCCGAACAATACCAGATTCAAGTATCGGCAGCAGTTCCCTCAGCGATCGACTCGAAAAAGAGGCAGATACAGGAACAAGAGGACGAAATACCCTCCGATTCTGAAGATGACATTCCCTCGGCCAAGCGACATCGCAATCAAAGCGAATCCGAGTGAATCTCATCCATCGTTCACTGTACTAAAACCGATTTCCCCAAACCATGCGATAAACGCTTTTTGATGTATTAGAAAAGAAGGTACAATCTCTTAAATGGGCTACGTAATAGTGGAGATTTGGCTACGCAGGAATGGGTTTTCAGATACGAGTTATTAAATGTTTGCAAATTCAATGAAACCCGATTTGGCTTTTTTTCCCAGAAAAGAATTGAATTATAAATCAAATCAGAAACGCCATGCAAATTCACAATGTACAGCGATTTGGCATTTCATCAAAATTTTACATGAGCACATTTTTCTTACCAAATCCCACGCGAGCGCTTTTTTGTTAATTGTTAACACATAAAATGCT
>JACMIG010003011.1:0-13348 GCA_014805385.1 Levipalatum texanum | reverse complement strand
GCATCATTCCGAGTCGATTGGTACCAAATATGGCCATATTGGTGATATTTGGTGCATATTCGGTGAAATACGGCGTTTGGGCTCGAAAATACACTTCAAAACATGTCGAAACACGTTAAAATTGCTTTAATAATTCTTGCCGCAACATTCCGAGTCGAATGACACCAAAATCGGCAATATTGGTGATATTTGGCGAATATTCGGTAAAATACGGCATTTTGGGGTGAAAATGCACTTGAAAACACGTCAAAACACGTTAAAATTGCTATAATAATTCTTGCCGCATCATTTCCAGCCGATTGGTACCAAATATGCCAATATTTGAGTGAAATAACACAAAATCACCATTTTCAGCGTTAAAAACACGTTTTAATATGTTAAAATATTTTTATAATGCGTTATTATTTCTTGCCGCATCATTTCGAGCCGATTGGTACTAAATTCGGGCATATTTGAGTGAATTAGCACAAAATGAGCATTTTCCCGCAATTTTAGCGATAAAAACACGTTCTAACATGTTAAAATATTTTATAATGCGTTATTATTTCTTGCCTCATCATTTCGAGCCGATTGGTACCAAATTCGGCCATATTTGAGTGAAATAACACAAAATGAGCATTTTCCCGCAATTTTAGCGATAAAAACACGTTCTAACATGTTAAAATATTTTTATTTTGCATTATTATTACTTGCCACTTCATGCCAAGTCGATTGATACCAAATGTAGATACACTTTTTGTCTGCAGCCGTAGAATAGAAAATCCTATATGCGATCGCAAACTAAGTGTCCGGACACCGGACGGACAGACAGACAGACAGACAGACAGACAGACGGACGGACAGACAGACCTTATGAAATGTAAGTAATAAGCAAAGAATGACCATATGGTTGTTGTTTTCATCAACATCGTTTGAAAGCTGAAGTCGCTTCTATCTTTGAAAATTCAGTGGCGTTGTTGTGTCCGGAAATTTAAAATAGATATTGCTGAAGTGTAATTCGAGTTGGACTGTTCAATCACTATTATTTAGGCAACAGTGGTTTGTTAAAGATAGAAGGCGAGGAAAAAGCAGCTACTGATCGTTCTTTGTTGGAATCCATCTGATCGTCCTTTGTTGGATTCCATCTGATCGTTCTTTGTTGGATTCCATCTGATCGTTCTTTGTTGGATTTCATGACAGCTTGGCATGCGTTATCTACAGTACTTATAAGGCGGAGGATCTTTCTGATCTCGTATTCCTTTGGTGTCCAGTCAAAATGTATTCATGAATAATTCCCGCGGTATATAATATATACCGTATATTCTGCAATATTAGGACTCATTGGCATAACTCAATTTATATCTAATTGAATTTCAGCAAAATGCACTTGTTTGCCATTATTTTGCTATCCCTCACGAGCTCTGAGGCCCTGAAGATCCTCGTCTACAATGCGCTGTTCGCCCACTCGCACGTCAACTTTGCGGGCAAGATCGCAGAGACTCTTGGAGAGGCCGGACACAAAGTGGTGCGTCTTTGGGTTCATTACTTGACTACGAATAGATGTTGGTATATTGCTAAAATTGTAGGTGATGCTCTCGCCGCAAGTTGACATCCACATCAAGAACTATACTTCACCGCACATCTCACGTACCATATACATACCAGCCAACGACGTGGCAAAGAGCTGGTAAGTGAAGGGATTCATTGGAATAGAAAGCATGAAATCGAAAAAATAATCTATAAGAGACATCGAAGAAGTAATTCTCGATTAAAAAGATTGGCCTAGTTTCAGCCAAAATAGTAGAAATTTTAAATAGTCTCATTTCCAACAATTTTGTAATTGGGTGTTCCAAGGGACAAGAAATAGGTTTTGTCGAGGGGATTTAGAATCCATGGGAAGTATTCCAGGCCAGGCGTAGCCTCGGAGTTCGGCAAACTCGATCTGTGGACGGGGTCGCCGGATATGCGAATGATCGTCGAGCCCATCGTTGCCCTCCATCGCACCCTCGCCAGCCAGTGTGAATGTATGTAGAATATATTTTGATGACGGTCAAATTTCGTGCAAATTCACTAAACAGCTAAGCTAATGTGTTTACAAATTACCGGAAAATTCAGCATTTTACAGAAAACCTCAACCGAAATTGCAGCAACGCTCTTCACTCCCGGTCTTCTTGATGCGCTGCGCGCAGAAAAGTTCGATGCTGCACTCGGGGAAACATACGATCTATGTGCATTTGGTAAGATTTTGGGCTTTTCAATCATGCGAGTATTGTTTGCAGTGCTCTTCAAGAAGATCGGAATCGAAAAATACGCCATGACTTATTCGCTAACTGCCATGGACTATAATTTCGAGATCACCGGCGTTCCCGACCTGATGAGCTATGTTCCGAGTAAGTTTTTCGACGATTGAGCATGATTGATGGATGAGGGAATGAACACGCAGACAATCACGATTCGTTCAGGTCTCCTTTCCAAGTCGATGGATGTGATGTCCTTTGGTGAGCGAATCATCAACGTTCTCGGCAATGCGATCTACCGTTACCTAGTCGATATCCAGATGGCTGAGTACAAGCCAGTTATCGATCGAATCTATCCTGAGTTCGGTTTCTCCAAGGTTGTTAATTCTCTGGGGGTGAAGTTCATTAACACACAGGAAATCCTCGCGGAGGCCTCTTTTCTCTTCGTCAATTACGATCCACTCGTCGATTTTGCGAAACTGACGACAGCAAAAATCATTGGAATCGGAGGCATAGCTGTTCCGGACGTCGGAAAGCCACTGGAGCAGGTGAGATCGTCAAATCCGAACACTTGCTGCCATGGAATCGTTCAGAAGTGGGACAAAGTCCTTTCGCTCCGTCCGCGGACTGTCCTGATGGCTTTTGGCTCCATAATTCGATCATCCACGATGCCGCATCACTTCAAGGATTCCATCAGAGCATCATTCAAGAAGTTTGGAAGCTTGAAAGTCTTTCAATATCCTGAATTAGGTTCCCGAACACGACTTTCATCTGGAAGTACGAGGACGAATCGCATCGGATCTCCGATGGAGTGCCGAATTTGATCGAGACTAAGTGGATGCCGCAGATTGATCTCTTCCGTGAGTTTCTTTCATGTGTTTAGAGGTTTCGGGCAGACGAAGTCGAGGGAATAACGACGTCATGTTTTAGGAGATGGTAGACTTTCGGCGTTCATCACCAACGCCGGCTCAGGATCCGCGATGGAAGCTCTGAAAACAGGTATGTAAATCTGAGAATTAGAAATGTTTACAAGAGGCCGAAGATTATTTGTGGCTACACGGAGTTTGGAGAAAATACAGTGCCCCCACCCACTCTGGAATGAACTGATAGATCTTATCTCCTTATCTCTAGTTCACCAGACATTTTGTTCCTTTTTGCGGAAATTATTGTTATCGGAGCATGACGGAACGGTCCTTTACAGGGATCCCAATGATTGCCACGCCACTCATCAGCGATGGACCACGAAATGCCAACGTCGCCAAGATGATGGGTAAGTTAGCGTAGTGGTAGTGGACTCAGCTAGAAAAAGAATGGTTATGGGTTCGATCCCCGGGAGGTCCTAACCTTTTACTCCAGGAACGACGATCGTCCTCGATCGTGACGATCTCGGACGGGAGGAAGTGCTCACTGCCGCCCTATCAGAGATGCTGAACAGCGACAAGTTGGTTGTGCCCGTAACCTCTGATCCTCCGAGAGTTTCAGGTACTTCAAGGAGGCCAAGCACGTTGCTGCCATGCTACGCAACCAGCCGATGACTTCAAAGGTTAGCTGATCGGTAGATCCTCCCACCCTGAGTTAGGAGAATGGGGTTCAATTCCTGTGATTAATAACATGCATATAAATGCAGGAGCGACTCGTGAAGAACGTCGAGTTCATGGCCAACTACGGCCCATTCAAGCATCTCGACCACCATGGGCGAAGTTAGTTGCTGATTTTGACTTGAACGACTGCCATGATTATAGAGCTCAACTTCATCCAATACTACCTCCTGGACGTCTACGGTGCCCTGTCGGTCGTTGCAATTTTCCTTGTGGCGGTGGTTTACTTCAGCTTCAAGAAGATCTTCAATCACTGCTTCCTCGTGCAGAAGACTAAAGTGGAATGATTCTTTTGTTTGTGATCTGTTAATTCTAGCCTTATTTTTCGTGTCATAGGGCCTTCACATTTCACTGCGATTCGCGTCGCGCCTGCATAACATGACGACAAATAAATCAAAACTATGTGGATATTACGTAGATCTGTGTGGTGTTTTCTGAAAGATGTATGCGCCCACTCAAAGAGCGCTCATTTATCTTGCCCGGATGGATCCGCGGGGGCAAAAACGTTCTCGGGTATTCGGGACGAGGAGGAGGAAGAGAGGCTCGTAAAAAGCATAAGGCCTCTCTAACCCTCTCTTCCGATCATTTTCGCCACTCGGCCCCCTCAAATTGAGTGCCTCTTCCGACCAGATGCAAGAGAACTTCATACTTTCTGTTCTCTTTCTCGCAGTTGCAGGAGCTGCAGATCCATTACTGGCGTGAGTGATATTTTTTCACAAAACACGTATTGAATTACGCTGATCGCCCTATGATCTTTCTCCTCACATCAATTCAATCGTTTCTCTAACCGCCAGACAATTTAGAGAAAAGAGAGAACTGTGTAGAGAGATCGTAGGGCCATGAGCGTACATTCTGAATGGTTAATTCCGCTTGGCAATAGAAACATTTGCGGGTTAGATCTGTACTGTGCGATAGCAGTTCGTTTGCAGATCCGATAATAGCCCGTGTGCGGTCGTGAGCGTTGGAGCGAGATTGATCCGGCATAAGGATGCCGTAAAAGAAATGGAACATATCGAGTTTCATAATGGAACGGAAAAGGACATCATGCCCTACAAGGTGAGGATCTGATCTTACAGAGAGAACTGGCAAGTTCACTAGGATATAAATTAACTCATTTTCAAGGATGTTTGTGATACGTCTGAGTTCTTTTAGCTAGCAAAAAACTTCCATTAGACAATGGGCAGGCATTACCTAACGTTCTCAAGGCTCCAAAACGGGGTCAGCATAAGCATATTTTTAGATGATCAACGTTCGCGTCCAATACGGCTGCCATCTGGAGCTGTTTGACCAGCCTAACTTCAAAGTTTGTAATAGCCCCACGATAATCTTGTTCTCATCAGGGAATGCCGGCAAAGCTCGTGGGACGGAAGACAAGCGATCCTACGAAGATTTACACCGTCTACCGATCTGCTCGGTGCACATGCAAATATGTACGTCTGAAACGTAACTTTCACGTCTTGCTCTTTACCGACTCCATGAATGTAATAGTATCTTTCACCTTGTAGTTACCTATCTGGTTCGACGCTACAACGACGTCTACGACGACGGCTCAGCCACAGGTCTCTCCTCTCGAGGCAAACTCTGAGGATCTATCAATTTCAATGGGATTCGTCAACAATTCTATCAACAAGACCACGGAGAACGCAAGCGTCATCCACCACTTGCCATCCATTCTTTCTCTTCTCGCTGCTAGACTGCTCATTCACTAAAGCATCCATCCATTGTAATAAAGCACTCTCATTCCAGATGTGACTGACCCGTGCAATAACATGTGGATGAGCGAGTAGAACAATTTGTCATGTCTTGCTCGATAGAAAGGGATCTCCTCTTGTCATGCTACCGCTGCTATGGACTTATGGTTTCTATTGAAACTGTTTTGTTTCTTTACTTCATCGAGCCCCGATGCTCCAAGGTTTGAGACACTCTAATATATTGCGGTGGTGCTAAAGCAGTTCCGTTTGCACCTGCTCTCTCTCCACTGTTCTCTTGTTTCTCTAACATGTCTGGCGGTTAGAGAAACGAGAGAACAATGGAGTGAGAGCAGGTGTAAACGGAACGCAAACGGTACAGCTTTGGCACCACCACAATACTATGATTGCTACTGAATATAATACCCACTGTGCATTGAATATTAAGTGATTTTAAAAAAGCAACTTCAGGCGATGCGCAACGTTGTCGTTCCGCTCTGTTTGCAATCCCACATGGCTGAAAGAAGTCGTCCTTATGGATGGACAGAACATGTCCAATATTGTAAAGGTAAAAAACAGCTTCAATTTTTGTCAGTAATATGCTCAGCTGAAATCCTCGTCAGTTGCTCAAAATTGTCGCCTGCAAATTTTCGAAGAGACCAACTTCAAGGTTTGATTTGCCGGTCGACCAGAAATGTTTTTACAGAAACCACTGGGTCGTTACCAGTTCATGCCGTATGATTCATTGATCAACTACGAAGGCATTGTGGTCCGTTCAATGACGTGCACTTGCGAGCCTATTGACGAGCATCTCGTTGAGGTATTTTAGTTGGTCGGGTTTAACACCTGAGAATGTGATTGATTCAGGATGGCCCTCCTGTAGACCTTTGGATTCATCCAGTGGAGGGGCAGGAGGGAACAACAAGGATGCTAGAAACTACGGCAACTATTATTCAGGTAGCCTCAATATACTGAACTCTCAAAAATACACTTATCAAAGCACACCTTATTTACAGGATGAAACGCAGGAGGATTTTGCTGCTAGTCGAGCAACTTCAATAGACTCGAGTGCCAGTTCAACACATTCCCCCACCGCAGAATTGCCGGTGAGAAGTGTCGTAAACAGTAGATATGTTTAAGTGATGATTGTGAAATTTCGAGTAGATAATTTTTCATCATGAGGATAGTTACAGCAGAATAAATGACGCATTATCAAAGATATTTCAGACGAATCTTCCCTTCAATGATGTTGATTCGTCCCCGGAGCCCGCAGTGACAGCGTCGAGCATTGAGGTAAGCAGCGGATCAATGAGCGTTAATGGGAATTTGAAGAACCTCAATAATACTTCCGCTACTGTTGCGGAAGCCTTGAATGCAACCGTTACAACGAACGAGACGAAAGTGTGCTGTGTCGACAAGCCTAATGCCGAGATGTGGACAGTGCACGGCCTTCTAGCCTCTCCGATCTTTTATGCTATTGTAGTACCAGTGTTGATCGTTATCATAGTCCTCATATTCTACTGGTGAGAATACGCCAAAATCTGCGTTTCACCCAACTGACTTTCACAGTCCAATCCCAAGTCTAATGCAATTGTTGTGAAAACAGCAAAATTCATAGCGGAAGTAGAATGTTGAAACCACTGTAGCTCGCTTTTGGAACATACATAAAGTGACCTCGAGTTACAATAATCGCCTGAACTTGAAATTGTTAGACTCCAGAAGGTATTCCTATTTTGTTTCCCGAACCATTCCTTCGAATAGTCAAACTTTGACCTCCCTCTGAACTCGGGCAACGCAACGGCGCTCGAAATTCCTATTCATGGCCAATGAGGTGTAGACGGGTCTTGTTTCGCGGATGCCAGCTACCGAAACCAGACACAACGCTATCCAGATGCATACACAACACAATGAGGGATATGAACAATTTGTCTTGCCTCGCTCGACGGAGGAGGATCTCCTGTTCTGATGCTGCTACGGGCATGGACGCCCCGCTACTCCTCAAGCTGCTGTGTTTCTTCACCTCGTCAAGCCCCGATCCTCCAAGGTGTGGACCTCTTAAATAATCGTTTCGTTGGCAAGACTAATCTTGTGGCTGTGGACCGCAATGTGAGGCTCTAGTACATTGCTTTAGTTAAGTGGTGAAACACCGAATGGATGGCAGAGTCTATATGCCGCATAGAATTAGAAGGAAACAAAACTAATTCAGGCGATGTGCAACATTATCATTTCGTTCTCTTCACGATCCCGAGTGGCTGAAGGACATCGTACTTTTGGATGGACAGATTTTGTCGAATACTGTTCGAGTAACGTCCTGACTTAATTATTTCTAATCCTAGAAATATAGCTTCAAACATCATCGGTTGCTCCCAACTGCCGTCTACAGATTTTCGAAGAGACGAAAACGGTTTGTCAAAATGATCTGTCAAATTGTCTGCCATATTCCGAAGAAAAGTTTCTTTCAGTATCAACTTGGCCACCGCCAGTATATCCCTCACGAAACCGTTGTCAATCACGAAGGCATTGTGATCCGTTTTATGACGTGCTCGTGCGAGCCTATTGACCAACACATTTCAAAGGTAGAATTATAGCAGGTTCAACCTCAAAGCACGAGATTGATTCAGGACAACTCTCGTGCAGATATAATTGATATTAGTGCAGCGAAGACGCAGGAAACAACTACGAGTATAACAACGATCAAGGTCAGCTATACAGGTCAAAGGTGCTGCTATCAAGGTCACCCAAGTCATTCCCAATTGGCGGAAATCGAAATTCCCTTAGAACAGAGAGCATTCGCGTTACAGGTGGATTCACTTGAGAAGCGTGCTGATAGTTCGACAACATCGAGTCCCGCCCCCTCCCCTTCACCTACCACGGTATGCATGACATTGTACATTTACGCACTTCTAGTAGACTAATGACATATCCTTTCACTGCAGCAATGCTCTCTCCGCGACAATGCTACTTCAACCCCGGAAACAGAACCGAATTCTCAAAGCATTGAGGTAAGAAGTAGGGCCTTCCCCATTCATATCTTGAAGAACGCTGATACTTCGAACGCTTCCCTTGCTGAAGCATTGAACACAACGGTTCCCATCAATACCACGAAGGAATGCATCGTTGACGAGACTGTGGAAAAGGGCTGGACCCTGAAGGATTTTCCTTTTTCGCCCCTCTTCTATGGAATTATTGCTGTGGTGTTCATGATTGTCATAGTCCTCATTGGATTCTGGTGCGAATCCGCCGAAAGCCCTCGAGTGATCTAAAAATCAATGAGCCGTTGAAACACATTAGGTATTTTTAATGACGTTGCTAATAAATTGTTTTGCATATTCATATCTTTGCATTGAATCGATCGAGAAGCAATGCATTCTTTCGGATAAAAATGAATCGGCATTCAAAGTTGATAGCTCACAATTTGTCTGCTGAAGCTCATCGAGAGGACGACTTCAGTCATTGAATCGACAATGTACCACATTGGCCTTGTGCTACTTTTTGCTATCTCACAATCAACTACAAGTTTTTGGTGACCTTATCATCATTGTTGTCAATTTTAGTTGTTTCAGGAATTGTGAGTTTGCAACTGAGAATGGCAAGTTTATAAAAATTGCTAATGGTACAGAAATAGCAGAAATCGCCATAAAGGTACGATTATGGACAATCAGTGGAAATGTTTTGTTGTAGATAACACAGCAACGTGCGGGTCGCAAATGTTCGTTGCTGACGTACTACGAGACTCATTTCAGGGTAGAAGTTTTTTTCCCGACTTCTCTCATGCTCTTATCTCCGACCCACTTATGCCTTCCTTTCCCACCTAGTCTTACACCCCGGCTTTAAGATCCTTCGTATGAGACCGTTATATTCTGTTCTTGGCAAAAGCAGTCGAAATGGGATCGTCATAACGTGTAGCCTATCTCATTTTCACTGGTGCTTCCCATCTCCATTATCGTCATCCTTTACTTCTTCTTCATCGTCAGATAATTCAGGGAGCACATCTCGAGGTTCCTGGCGGACTGCTTGTTTCCAATCCGATCAATGTTTCCAATCCGATCGGCAAAGTGCGTGTGCCACGAACTACCATTCCCAAACCAAGCCCAATCGAAGCACATCACGGTCACCAAGCATCAAGCTTCGGCCTCGCATGTCCTCGCACTCCTTGCTCCGTGCCTCGTCGTTTGGCTTCGTGTGTAAAGACTTCACAAATTTCCAGATTGCTGCTACACCCCGGATCACAAGAATATCAAAATTGTAGAGTCTTAAAAATCAACAATCCTTCATTTGTGTAATCCAGTCCAAACTGCAAAATGCACAACTTGAAGAAAGGTGGACTGTCTGAGACGACTTCTCATTCTTCGTCAGTCGACGCTTGTGTGAGACGTTGGCTTCCGTCTCCGATTCCGTCATGTTCTATTACCTTCGGCTGACACTGCTTCTTGCGATCGCAACTGCTGACTCAGGCTCGGATTTGTGAGTACTTTCGGTTGAAACTATTACATGTCACTATTGTTGCGATTTACTTGTAACGACTTGCAACTATTTTCGAAAGTCATCGATAATTCTTAATTTCAGTCTCTGTAGGCTGAACGAGGGGAACGGAATCATTAAAAATGCAACTCAAATTGCTGACATCTCTTATGCGGTTTGTGGTTTGAGAAAAGGACAGTTTATAGCAAATGTTTAAGATTAGTAGCGTGCGAATGGAGCTCACATGCAAGTTGACGGCGTTTCCCGAAACCGATTTCAAGGTATTCTCACGCTCCAACTCTTTTCTACTTGCTTCCGCTACTTCGTCGTATAGCCCCAATTATGGCAGTTCCAAACCCTTCTAAAAGCAAACTGTTCTCTCTCCATTGAAAACTGTGTTCTCTTGTCGTCTGCCCGCTGGAGAGCGTTTCGTGCCTAGGTGCGACAAAAAATGAAGAGGACTTTGGAACTGCCATAATCCCCTTTCTTATTCTAACTTCGTCTTCCCTCTCTACTTTGGAAGTAGTACTTACGCCCTCGTTCGTTTTGTTCGTTTTATCCTTTTCTGTCTATCTCCCACTTATTTACTTTTCTTCAGGGAACCCCGACGATTTACGACAGTATCCTAGATGTTGAAGTCTCGACGCCCATTCGATCGGCGAAGTGCCTGTGTGGCGACGCCTCGAGCATCACGACGTACCACATTAGTTCGAAAGTCTCGCTCTCCGATGGCGTGCTGACTATAGGCGTTGAAACATCCGCCTCCCTCCCCACTGTCTCTTTCCTTGTCCCAACCCTCGTGTTCTGGCTGTGTATGTAGATAACCTGTGCTAGTGGTCGAATAAAAGATCTTCCTCATCCAAAGTCAACTTTTGTTTGTAACCAACAGGGACCGAACATTTTCGAAATGTCAATGAGAATCTTTGAAGGTGAAGAAAAATAAAGTAATGGCGATTAATGTCTGCATAAAAGAAATACGTGATTCATTTGGTTTCTCAACCACATGTGCGTGGTGTCTTCAGAAAGATGCTGGCTCAAACTAAAAGCGCCTGACATTCATCTTGCCTCGACAGCTCAGCTGCAAAAACGTTCTCTCAGGAATCAAGCGCGAGGAAGAGACAGAGTGGATGTTTATCAAAGCTTCCACTTTCCCTCTCATTTTCGAGATGTTTCAATTTTAGTTTGATTTGGTGGCGTGGCAGATTCGAGGTGTTCGTGAGTGATATAGATTTTTGCGATCTGTACGGGCATCTCGTGGGCGTCGAGGATAAAAGGAGGCCTGCAACATGTGTTAGGACTCTCGTCCATTCACTTCAAGGGCTCTCGGAGATTCCTTCGACAGGATGCAAGAGAAAATAATATTCGCCGTCATTTCCCTCTCACTAATAGGAGCAATGGATCCGAACTCTAGGTTGGCGGTGATTTTATTTCTAATTCCAGGAGTTATACCCGCTATCCAATTTCTACCCCAACGCTAGAGTTTCTCAGTTGGGAACTCTAGTATGGAAAAAAAACTTTCCGGAGAATACCTTCAACGTTATTTTTTTGGCACCGACTACATATCATGTTCGACAGTAAGTTAGTTTTCTTTTGCAGAAGCCGCGCGCTGCTCGATAATAAGACGTGTGCAATCGTAACTCTGAAAGAGGATTTGATCTGGCGTATCAAGATAGAAAACGCAAATAATGTAACGGAAATGTTGGCACTGGAACAGGCAATTTGGAATCTTGTAACAGAAAAAACAATAAACGGCTTTTCAGATCGCCGACACTACCGTCAGGCCCGGTTGCAATTTGGAAATATTTGTGAAGAAGAATTTCACGGTCTGACAATGGGCCGTTGAAATATGTTGTGTGTAATGCAGGTAGAGCGGTCCGAGCTTGTGGTACCTGGAAAAGTTTCTGCAACTGCATATCACTACTCGGCAATGTGCACATGCAACAAGGTGCAAACGAAGTTTCACTAAACAAGATCAAACCTCACAGAACCCAAGCGGCATCCTGCATTTGGGATACGCTATCTTCCTTCTCGCAGCAAGACTGATAATTCACTAGCTCGTCCTTACATTGTGATAAAGCAACGCGTCCCAGATGCTGCAAGAGGACGAACAATTTCCCTTTGTAAACATTTTCGTTTTATTCAATTCATGATCCCGAATAAATCGTACTTAACGCTTGCATTCTGCCGGCAGTGATCTACGGGTCAGAAACCTGAGCCATTCGCAAGAGTCACAGGAACATGCTGGCTGTCGAACGAAAAAAACAATGGCTGGCGTTTCACTTCTAGAAAAAAGACGAACAAATGGCTTCGCAATGTAACAAAAGTCAAATGTGTAAGACACGAAGCCGGAGCGAGGAAAATGAACTTGGTTGTGAAGGTTGTGGGGATGGGAAATTGGTGAGCTTCGAAGATGGTCACCTGGACTGGTCACCGGATCCCTTTTGCAGAAAGTACTTCAGAGCGCAGGATTGACGACTTCAAAGAAGCCACGACGTGGGTGCGCCAAAATTCCGCGCATTCCCACGCCTGAAAATACGGATTACGAACTGCACACGCTTATGATCTACCGACTCCAGACCAATTTCTCATAACAGTGAATGAAGAGGGCTATAAGTGGTAGATCACTCACAGACATGAGCTGTTCCTAATGCGTATTTTCTGGCGGGGGAATGTTTTTTGTTTTTAGGTTTACCACAATATCCCCCTGCATCTTGCCCGCCACTCCCCCAAGCAGCAGCGTTTTTCACTCCACCTTGTACAGATGGTGAACGTGTCATAAAAATCTAGAAAACTTGAAACCTACATGTCAAATATGTGATTAATTTAGTTTCTCAGCCATATGTGCGTGGTGTCTTCGGAAACATGTTGGCTCAAACTAAAAGCGCCTGACATTCATCTTGCCTCGACAGCTCAGCTGCAAAAACGTTCTCTCAGGAATCAAGAGCGAGGAAGAGACAGAGTGGAGGTGTATTGAAACAGCAGGAATCTCCTCCTCCTCACGCCTCTCATTCTACGATTTCAGCGCATCCTCCAGCCGTATGGAGGAGGCGTTAAAGGAGCCGTGCGGGGACTGTAATTATTTGGTCCCACCACGAAGCCTGTCTCTCACGGAAAAGTTGGCATGTTGCCAATTGTTTCAGTTTGCGATCGGTTCCCGCATAAATTGACTCCGCTTCTCATTGAAAGTGTTATTGTTTACAGTACCGGCAAAAAACATATGAACTTTTGGTTTTCGAGGCGTAACTTCTTTCTAATCCAATATTTTGGGGTGAAATTTTTGCTGTATATTACTGGCACTATATAAAACCGGAAAATATTCCACAATTTGTCATACCACAAGCCGACCAATTTCTAAAAATATTCTTATCAAAATCGGGAAATCGAC
>JACMIG010003010.1:0-13352 GCA_014805385.1 Levipalatum texanum | reverse complement strand
GTCTAAACATATTTCTTAAATTTTTTTCCACATCATTCTGGCAGGTTTAGACCGCTTCCGTAAATTTCTGAGATGCACTTTTTATCTACATCCGTGGATAATCAATAGGACAATATTCATTCGGCATTCACTCATTTCTCGTTCGCAAGTCTTATCTCCTTCTCCCCATCAGTGCTCTTCTTCCCCACCATATGATTCATCTGTGATGCATCCCCTTCCTTCTCCTTCTCATAGTGTCCTTCTTGCACTCTCCCTCTAATCGTCACCCCCATTTTCTCCCTTCACATAGAAGTCCTCTGAATCAGTAAGAACGTTAATTAATTCACTCCTTTGAGCTTTGCTGTCGCTTCCGCTTTCACTAAATTTCTCTATCTATTTCTCAATACCCAGTTTTTATGTTTCTGATTTTGGCCGCCTTGTGGGTCCTCATACCCGCTCGTATTTCGTTGTGATGACTTATACTTCTTCCTCAACGCAGGCGGCTAGCAGGATCAGCCGCTCGCTGCGCTCGCTCTTTGACCCACCGTACTGCCCAGCTCTGTAGTCAAAACATGTTTCTGTGAAGTTTGGGAGCGATTTGAGCATTTTTGGATTTGGCACTGAAAACATGTTCAGACATGTTTTGGCATGTCCGTTAGGGTGGGGAGGATTACTGTCTGGAAAGGAGGAATTATTAATTACTCAGTAGTTTTGTCGTCTACTTCGATCAGTGGAAGAATGAATCATCGAGACAGTCGTTAAAACACGTCTAAACATATTTCTTAAATTTTTTTCCACATCATTCTGGCAGGTTTAGACCGCTTCCGTAAATTTCTGAGATGCACTTTTTATCTACATCCGTGGATTAGGAATTCAATTCACCGGTCGCGGGTTGCGGTAGAAGTTGCTTCTGGGCCCAAAGTGGTTTGGTCAAGGTCGCAGGTCTTGAGGACGTCGATTAGGCATGGTGCCAGTAAAATCTTCAGTAAGATATATACTCCAAATTTCTTGCCGCTGCATGGAAACTCTGTCATTTTGTTTTTGCCGGAGTCTCGTCTCCGTGTCATTACACTGGGATAACATCCGGATCCATCAATTCTGGGCATCCGAGCTGTTCCCAGGACTTCTTCGTGACTGCAGTGATCTCTGAGCCGGTATCGACCTGCATGTCGAGTGGCCTCTCATTCATCTACACTAGTATCATTATCCTTCCAGCATCGG
This sequence comes from Levipalatum texanum, assembly GCA_014805385.1. Classification (NCBI taxonomy): domain Eukaryota; kingdom Metazoa; phylum Nematoda; class Chromadorea; order Rhabditida; family Diplogasteridae; genus Levipalatum; species Levipalatum texanum. Next base: position 12,152 of record JACMIG010003010.1, on the reverse strand, counting down.
TTTCTGATGTCGTGGTATCATGTAATCCTTTCGAGGGTACATCACGTTATTCTTTTTCTTGTTCTTCGACCTGAACTTCTTCGCTGTATGACCCCATTGGTCGCAGATCTGACACTCCGTTGAAGTCCTTTTCATCGTCAATGGGACCTCTGTCTGGGCAGTCACGTGCAAAGTGACCTGCCTCTCCACATGAATAGCATCGCACCTGGTGCTTGCTCTTTTTCATTGGACTAGTTCTTCTGAACGGAATTTACTGTTCTGAGCATTCATCCTTTGATCGCCATCGCGCCCCTCTCCAGCTCCATCAGTGAAGTGTGCTTCTGCACCAGCTCATTAAGAGTCACGTCCATATTGTCGCTCGCCGCCATCATCAGCAGCAGCGCTCTAGTCTTGGCCATACTCGGTAGGTCGGAATACTGTGACCATCATCTGTTCTGGGGTATTCGCTGTGAATCCACCCGTCTGGAACAGCTTGTTCACTTCACAAGCGAACGATGTGACATTTTCATGTCCATCCGACATCTTCAGATGAAGAACTTAAGCGTCCACTCGAACTCAGAGACTCTCTTCGAGAAGAGTGCCCTCAGTTCCTTGAGCGTCTTGGCAAAGCCCTTTGTTAGCATGTCCTCCGGTGCCAGATGATCACGGTACTGCTGACCATTCTTGGTCGAGAGATGCCGCAATAACATGCGTTCACCTTGGCACCTGTGGCCTCATCCTCAAAGATGTCAACTGAATGACTTATGAAATGGGCCTAAACTGTGCATCATCTTACTCTATTGCAGTACCAAGTCGTTGTGAGATCACAGATTTTCGAATAGGCTATTTCACAGATGTGAGACAACTGTAGGTGCAATCTCTATCTACAGAACACTAATACATTGGAAAATAGATCTACCCACCACTATGTCGAGCCCGTAATATTCGTCTCTGCCTACTTTCCGGAACCGGTTTTTTTTTCTGAATCGGCCCTCGAGTTGCGGGACCTCGACCAACCCCCACTAATTGTAAGTCGGCCTCGGGAGGACGATTTCGCGTTTACCCAAAATCGATTATTCCGCCTTGTGGTCAGGACCCGTGGCAGTAGGGATGATGCCGTAAATTAGGCTTTTTTTCCGTAAATTAGGCGTTTCCCGTGTTTATGGATTTTGAGAATATGTAGAATAATTTTCCATGGTCGACAAAGAGTGTCCAAATTTCCAATAGATCCAATTTCCAATGCTCTTTGGTCAAAGTGTTTGGTGAGATTTGAATTATTATGTTTTTACGTTAAAAAGTTCACAGCGAAGGATTCGATTGTCTATTTTTCTCTGATCCTTGGCCCGATTTTGATCAAAATTGACATGTACAAAATTGACAAATTGCAACCCAATTTATATTTTGAAATTGCAGATTGCTCGTTGCCCTGTCCAGGGATGCACGTTTGCCGGCCAGAAGGTCCATATGCAAAGCCTGGTCGGCGCCAAGGGCGTAAAGTGGTGCAAGGAGTGCTGCCACATCGCGAAAAACGGCCCGGTGTACCGCGTCAACCCAAAAGCGGCCGGTTGCATGCTCCAGTACGGAAGAATCATTGCTGCCGGCCTGAGATTGGGTATAATTTAACGAATTTTACTATGAAAAAATAATCTATGAGGGGAGATGGAATATTCTTTTACCACGGAATTCCTTCACCGCCTGATCGCATCTCTGGAATATTCCACCTCCTTTGGCGAAGAAAAAGAGTTTTGGTTATGATTGAATTACAGAGGTCCCTCCCGCCTGGGCCACGGAGCACGAAAAGTGGGCTTTTCCGCTCATCACTGTCGCGGTCAAAGAGGTTGAAAAATTGCACAAATGAAACCGATGGGATGCCTAAATTTGCAGTACCTGGCCTTGGTCCCGGTTCCCGTGCGCAGCATTCGCGCGTCGTCCGCTGCACCGCACCAACGGTATGTCTCTCACAGTCTGAATATGCCAAAACATGTGCTCAAGCCATTCATGGATTTTCCCAATTGAAGATATCTATTTTCTGGTTCCATTTAATGACTTCGGATTAATTTCGAGTCATCTCCATCTTTTGAAAGCAGATAGTCACACAGTGAGAGCAAATGCAGTATTTACTAACCTCATAGTCTGAAAATCATCAAATTATTTAAATACACGGATTCTTTTTACTCTCCCTCTACTCATTTATCGTTGTAGGTTCGTCCCGTCGACATGCTCGACGCCGAGCACCTTGGAGGCCCCGTCATGCCCGAGGAGGCGTGTTTACAAATCCAACCTTCAAATTATTTAAATACAAGAATTCTTCCTGGAATACGCGATTAAAAATAAGTCATCGATTATTACGAGATAAACGTTTGAACATGTTGAAGTTGAAAGGAATGAAATTTTCGCAAAACTCAACTGTGCGAATATGAATCGGGAACCATCCTCTTCCCAGACGAACTATTCATCGTTACTTGCGTTCGGGGGGCAAGGTGCAATGTATGCTAATCCGCTGACCCCTGCGAGACTGACCAAAGCGACCGAACCTAAAGGGGGTTTTTTTTCATTTTATATCCAACATAAAGGTCAATTTTGCCCGCCCCAGTGTCTTCCCATCGTTGGTGCACCTTGTCAGGCGATGCTTCTTCGAGAAAATGGATGAGGAGGAGTGGTATGAGATTGAGAAAGGAAGAGAAGGTATTGGAAAATAGGGTTGGGGGAATGAACATGTAAATAAGGCAGGAGAAAATGAGACGGACTCTGTGAACATGTTTGCTTCATTTTTATGTTTCACCACGAAATTCGACTGTCTGGCCATCGATTACAATGGCATTTTGCCTTGAGACTCATCACCATACAGAGACTCCAGGCCAAAATTCACAATGTTCGACCAAGGCAAACATGTTCGTCTGGTTTTTGCGAACATCGTGAAATGTTCGCTTTCCTTCGTTTCCATACCAACATGTTTGGTCATGTTTGCTGGACACAACCCTATTGGAAAAGAGAGAGAGCAAGCAGAGATCAAGAGAGAGTAGAGACAATTGAATAGAAAAAAGAGCGCCATCGCGCCAAAATGTGAATTGATGCCTCGTCCAGTTTGCGATGCCCAGTCCTTCTCTTCCTATCGATGCTTCGGAATGTACTCTCTCGCTGGCGCTCTCGCTTTGATTACTACTTCACCTCGGATGAGGGCTACAAACAAGTGTTTCACATCTCCCTCGTCATTTTCGTCATCGGAACGATGGCATTGAGTACTGTGTTAATGATATAAGAGCTGTCCATTAAAGAAAACGCAACTGACGAAACATTGTGCAATACGAGAGACGCAGAGTGCCCGCGTTTCTCTGCGTCTCTCGTATTGCACAACATTTCAGAATTTTTGTTTTTTATGGCAGCCTCTTATATGTATAATTCATTATAAGTTGCGTCTTCTGAGAGACAAGCGCCAATTAGAAAATATTGGGACTTTCGAAGCTAAAGCGACAAATCGAAATCGCCCCAAACCGTCAGTCATCTCGGATTATTTTCAGCTATATTCGCTGCTCGAATCATGAACCCGGAAGAGAAGGAATTTTTTCGTGCACTTTCTTCTCTACCCGATCATGTCGCCGTCTGTACCTATTTTGTAGTAAAAGATAATACCACACTCTGGGGTATTATCTTTTACTGCTCCGAGCAATACCATTCCTTCGTGCTGCAGCATTTCGCTATAGCTAGACAGGTATGGAGATTCCGTTCCAACGAGACAACTTGATTCCTGCATTTCAGCTCGCTCCAGCTACCTGATTGTGAGAAAACTCAAGAAACCATTCAATCTGATAAATCTTCCAAAAAAAGGCAGAAATATCAGTATGGCGCAAATCAGCTGATGATTGGTTCTGTGTGTACGCTCGTCCTAATTTATGCCCTGCCTTTTTTAAACTGAATAAAGGACTCTTGCCCTCCTGGAATTCTTCCAGAATGCATTCAAGAGAAGGGAGCATGAGGAGGTAGAAAGACAGGAGGCGATGGATTATGCAGCGCCAGAGAACTTGTAAAAGACTTGTGCTGTTTAGCAGACAGCTCTTTTTGTATCTTCGAGGAGAAAAGGAATCTGGTGCTGAAATTTGGCACGCTACTTGATTCCAGCCGAAGTGTGGAAGAAATCAGCCGCAGATTCCTTATTGGCGCCGAGATATGAGAGGCGGAAATTTCGACTCGCGGAACGCGATTTACAAGTTCTCTGGCGCTGCACAATAAGATGGAGAGAGAGACAGATTAAAGATGAACTGGATGAAAATAAAACGAAAAGTTCGCCATCGCGCCACTATGCGAACTGATGCCTCGCCCACCTTTCCATGCCCAGTTCTTCTCTTCCCATCGATGGTTCGGAATGTACTCACTCGCTGGCGGTCTCGCTTCGACCACTACTTTGCATTCGAAGACGGCTACAACGAAGTATTTAAAACCGTCCTTGTCATCGTCGTCATCGGACCGTTTGTAGCGGGTAATATTCGGGCTAGCGAAAGGCCTGTTTTGTTTCAGCGCTGCCATGTTTGAAATAAATTTTTACAGCTAGATACGTTTCCCGATACATTGGTGCCAACCCAGATGCGAAGAACTATTTCGAGGAGCTCAAGGCTCTTCCCGAATTTGCATTCTTCTGTGTCTTTTTTGGAATCCCTATTACACTGATGTGTATTATCATATACTGCTTCGAGCACTACCACACCTTCGTGCGGCAACGATTCGCGATGGCTAGACTGGTATGAAAATTGCGCCCGAAAGCAACAACTTCGTCGCTGCATTTCAGCGTGCTCCGGCAGCATGAGAATCGGTACGAAATCATCGTGAAGAAGCCATGTGACCACTCTCCACTATTTGCCCAGTTGTAGTTCAATTTGTTTATGTGGAAAGGACTCTGATTTCATCAGGCGATCACTCTCGCACTCTCGCTACGCTTCGCTTTGATCTCGCTTCGGGACTCAAGGCGGATTTCTAATTTTTCCATTAAACTCTCCATTTACAAGCAGATCATGGGGGTGCACTTACACGCAAAATTTGAGCGCGATCCGACAAGATTTTGTCCCTATTTCCGCCCCTCCTCGAAGATACGAGAGACCGCCTCTTAAAGGAGCCATCCAACGAATATTTATTTTTTAATTTAATTGATATTGTGCCGCACCCCAATCTTTGCAATTGCCGTTCCGAAACTGACTGAGCAAAAAGTGCGCCAATGCACAAATAACAGTGCAGTCAATTAATCCGTATGAAAGATCTGTGCGATTCTTTGCGCCCCAGTGCGAAAGCGCGCGGGTTTTTTGCGCAGTCCGTTCTCATTGTCAGCGATTTCGGAACGGCAATTGCAAAGGTTGGGGTGCGTCACTATAACAGTGCTGCCCATTCTCCATGAATGAAGGAGCCATTTTTCGCCATGTCAGTACAACTATAATAAATAAGAAAATTTGACCCACCGTTAAAAGTCTGACACGAAGAAGTTAATATTCTGAAAAAAAAATCGAACATTCCACACAAACGAACAATTTGACCCAAAGACTAACCCATCGAACTCTCCAAGTGATTTGGAGCATTTTCCGCTACAAAGAAAATCTTACCCATCGACGTTACCGAGGCTCTATAAGCGATTCCGTAAAATACGATTCCTTTCAGTAGCTTTTCCGGAATTAACGGAGTTTGGGGAAAAAACCGTTTTTGGGATTTCTGTGCCAAAAAGACACAAAACTCCCGGAGATTTCTGATGCGCGGGAGGCTGAGGTGGAATTTCTGTGTCGGGAGTTCAAGCACGACCGACACAGAAATCAAAAACGGCCTTTTTTCCGAAATCTTGGCTATATTTAGATTTACCCCCCTATATGGTTCGCAGAAATTAGCGGATATAGCTCGTTGTAACAAGCCGTTTGCTACCATTCATTCCTAACTTACTCTATTCCATCAGAAGATATGATTCGAAAAAAATTGGTTCATAAGGTACTGTAGCTTTGGAAACTCTGGTCTGTGCGGCGAAATTGGACCTTGGACTCCCCTTAGGATGAAGCAGTAGTAAACTGTCTGTCTGCGGTGTGGAAAGTTGCCAGCTCGATTCCGTAAACGGGAAATCTTCCCAACGCGCAATTTCAAACTCGGTGGTGTTACCGTAGTCAATTTTCTGCGATATTTGGCCACAACGGCCACAGCTGTTTTACGGATCGGAACTTTCCTCCTACTCCTTATTTAAATGTAGCCGTTGATGGAGAAAAGATGTGACAGAATTGCAAAGGCGAAATGCGTTCATTACCCGAAGGAAAAATAATAAAGATTCGAAGGAAAAATATTCACCGAAAATCTAATAAGAAATGGAAGAAGTTGCGATAGTGGTCTGTGATCAATGTCTAAGGAATAGAATGTCATAGCCAGGGTGGCCAGGTTTGCCAGGGCGGTTAGGGCGGGCAGGGAAGCGATGCACAGTTTTCTGTCCTGGCTGGATGGAATTGATGATCAGGGCGCGAGGGAATGAGACGATCTGCAGGAAATACTCTATTTTCAATGTTCACAACTGTCGTTCCGTCTAATTTCCTGCGTTTAGCACAGAGCATCGCGACGTGCTCTTTCTGGGACAGCTGCTACAAACGCGCTCGCAGTAATCCGCGCGCGCTAAATGCAGGAAATTACGCGGAACGAATTTTTGGCAAGGTTGGGGCCCTTGATTATTTCTTACGCTCAAAGAAAACTTACATAGATTCCACCGAGGACCGTGTAGGTGTTGGTGGGGATATATCGACCTAAACGAATATTTTATTTGATTAGGTTAAGGGAAAGTGTCATGCATTGCCAACGTTCAAATAATTGCATTATATTCGTTACTGAGGAAGCTTTCCGTTCACTATCGATTGAACTCACCAAAAGCGACAGGAACAAACTGCATCTCCACGTTTAGAATGGACACCGATATGTGCTGTCCATCGGACAGGCCGACAGCAATTCCGATGCAGACGGTGGCGAGAATGCCAAATCCTGACGACAGGAACTGCAGAGCACGGTTGTGATGATGGGGGATAGAAATATATACCGGCTTGTCGAAAATGCAGGCAACTTCTGACGCAGAGAGAATGGCGAGTCCGATACAATAAAGCGCGACGCCCAACTTTGTCCTCCAGTCCACACCCCATGGCTGCAATACACGCATTACATAATTCACCCTGAAGCAGTTCGTACATATTCCCTGATCGCCACGAAGCATGCAATCACTGTCGCGGCAGTGCATCCCTTGAGAAGATAGACGAAAATGGCCCAGTCCTGAATAATGCCTTTCAACACAAATAATGATACAGGAACGATCAATCAATATGAAGTGTAACTGCTAGCATAGTTGTAGTTCAACCCGGCGCCTTTGTGTGGGTGAGGATGGTGGGAGGTAAAGCTATCTTGTGGATCAAGTCTGAGTGCTGTGGGAGCAATATAGATTGGCTCAGTGGGAAAGAGCTTCATTATAACCGGGGGACTTGAAAGTACAAATCCTCTCTGCGCGGTATATTTTTGCCACATTCGTATTGGATGGATGTACTGGTGGGATGGCTATTCTACGGGAAAAATCGAGTTCGGATTAGCATTTCCAAGAAAAAAATATATTTTATAAACATTTACGTACACTGTGAGCGATCACGGACGAAATGATGTACGAGATGAAGGAGAGGGCGGCAGCAATCAAAGTCCATGTGTCGGGCTTCTGATGGTTGATTTTTGAATAAATTTTCGAGTGGAATAATTTTTCAGTCCGATGAGATAAACGCAATTACGAGCTGTGCGAAAAACTGCTACCTTTATTTCAAGTGGTGCTGGTAAAAAGGAACTGTGCCTGCACGTTACCGTAATCATTATTTCGCGGAAATCAATTAAGAGATGCCGACTCACCTTCTTGTGTGTGCACAGAGCAACGACCGCGAGGGCCCAAGTCGTTAAGTGCGTTGGGAGGCTTGATCCCGTGAACGCTTCGTGCGACTCCAAGACCAAGAACACATTCTGTCACAATGCGTTCAGAAGGAATTCACGAGGGTATGAACTCACTGTGTGCACCTTTCCGTCTTCTTGTGCTGTCGTCACCCAGAGGGCGATGGCGACGACCATCATGGCGATGAGTGCAATCCTGTTCTTCCTCGCCTCGAAGAGCATCTTCTTGTGCACGAGGTCGCATTGCACCGGGTTCAGCTCGTCCGCCTTCGGCCAGTTCGAATCCATGGGAAAGTCGGAGAACGGCGGCAACATTGCAAGGCAATGAGCCCACTTCTTCGACTATGATCATGGAAAATGTAGGTGAAGAGCGCGAGTAGATCACGTATTTTCTCTCCTTCTCTTTGTCCATGTTCTGTCGTTGATGAAACCAGAATTTTGCCGAGAACCAAATATCGTTGCGAATTCGAATATCGCCGGGAATTCAAATAATGTCGGGAAGCTAAAATCTTGTCGAGAACCAAATATCATTGCGAACTCGAATAATATAAGGAATGAGAATATTGTCGGGAACCAAAATTATTGTCGAGAACTCAAAAATATAGGCATAATCAATTAAATTATCAGCGTCGGAATTAGTGTTTTTCCGTCTTTCTACTGGAGATTTTTGCCCGTCGTGAGGCCACGGAGACGTCAATTGAAGAAGTCGTCGAGCTCGAATTCCACCTTGTCGCGGAACTTTTTGTTATCATGGTGACGAATCGAGTCATTTAAATCATTTATTCGGACAACTAAAAATAAAATGAAATTTCGGAGGTCGACATGAATTATTAATAAACAAAATGATCCAAAATTCTAAACGCTTCCAGCTGGGCCGGAGGTCGATATCTTCGCCGAGATTCCCTCGTGGAAGAATCCAACTCCAGCCTCTCCCGCAGCGTCGAATCCTGCAATCATTTACCGATAGGCTTGGAATACGGTAGGTTAGAGTATGCGTGTTGCTCTCACGGTAGGTCAGAGTATTACGGTAGGTCATAGTATTGAGTTCACTATTACCTGGATGTCGTCGATCGGCTTCACGAAGGTCTCATCGGCCTCGTCGATGTGAAGGAAGCGCTTCGGAAGACCATCTAAAAATGGAGAATTAAGGGGATCCTTTTCCACAGGGTCTTACCAGCATGTTGGATGACGAGCATGTCGTCTTGGATGGCGATCGTCTTCGACTCACTCTCGACGGCACGAAGATGGACGCTGCATCCCGGCGTATCTACGAAGAAACCATCAGGAAATTATGGAGGGTTGAGGGCGGTACCTGCAGACAGAATCCGGCCGCGATGTCCTAAAAGACCGGCCCGACGGCCCCTGCCACGGTTCCGGCCCAACTATTTTGCCCTATATAATTCTAATTTCCCGTTCCGCGACACTGCGTTTATCTCCATAGTCCCGTTTAAATCTCAGGGAAACAAAGCTGAAATTTTACGTGTTGGTTGGAATTCGTTTCGAAAGTGCAGCGAGCGCTGAGATTTAAAAGGCTGAAATTTTGCCTACTAATCGATAAATAATAATTGGTTTGGCGCCCGACAATAAATGATGGCCCGTGGTCAAAAACTGCCGATTTAAATTAGCCTATTAAATTGATTGCGGAAGGATATCTGTACAGTAACTTACATATTCTATAATTAAATACAGATAAAAAAACGACTTGAATCGTCCATGCGATCGATGGTGCGATATTTTCACTTTGCGATTGCAGTTTTGAGTGCGAAAAGCAATGACGATTTTCTCGATTCTTCACAAGCATTGTCTCCATAAGGGAAACAACTAGGGGGCAGTTCTAGACCTCCAGCGTTAGCCGGGATGGTCGATGAAACCATCCCGTTGCCACCCTCCCCCCAACGATGAGGTGCTGGTAGGAATTTTGGGAGGGGCCGAGTGCCCTCTCGAGCAGTCCCTAGGCGGGCCCACCTAGGGACAGAGCACTCGGGCAAGCAAAGATGCATATAAATGCTATCAAATGCAATGCAACATGCGGTGAAGAAAACAATCGCAGCCACAGCGTCGACTTGGAGGCCGGGTCGAAGTCGCCTGGAAAACATACTTGATCAGATGGTATGGTAGATCAAAAAGAAAATCAATATTGACCGTACCTTGAGGATGGGGAGGAGGTGCTGGCGTGCAAGAGGGGGCCTCAACGAGTGCGTCGAGCTGGCGCGAAGGTGAGAAGGGACGTGGATTAAGGTCAGTTTGAGATAACGTCAGAGAATACGGTACCTGGAGTTGTAGTCGCCCGCGAGCGGCCCGTGCCAGATGATCAGAAGGCGAACACGCATCTGGAGTAGATCAGTTTGCGATTGATCCAAAGAAGTGGGGATACGATACCTTGAGAGGGTGCCGGGGGAGATGTCGACGAGTGGATGGGAAGGGGAAGGGGTAGGTCACCAGCGAGAGAAAAACGCCGTCCGAGATGCGAGCTGAAGAGAACTCGAGCAGGAGCAATGTCGAGGAGGACCGATCGAAGATCGATTACCCCCAATACTCCCCCATCTCCCCCCTTCCCTCCCAACGCTGCGGGCATTTTCCCTGCACCTCCCCTCCCCTCCCAACCGACATCGCGATGCCGGACATTTTTTAACCCCATTTATGACAAGGAGTTGGAAAAATATCACCGATTCCTTGGGCTGGTCTGTCCACTGCATGTCGTGTCGTTGTCCAGTAGTTGGCCAAGATACGCGGAGGAGCTACAAAATGAACCTCGCTATTTGCAGTAAGATTGGAATTTGAAGGACCACGCAGCCTCGAATTTACGCACAGATAATCCAAAACATACCAGGGCACGCCATCATACGAAGCACTCGCTGCAACATCAACGACGGTAGATCGACAAGGGTCGACGACGAATGAAAAACAAGATTGATCTGATGGTACGGTAGCTGGGGTACTGTACCTTGGTGGGAGGGAAGGGAGGGAGGGGCGGAGGGCGCCGGTGCCGGCAAGATCGGGCCCTGGAGACATCTCAGTTCGCGATTGAGCAGGGGAACGTACCGAAGCTCGTCGCCGAATGACCTGGAAAATACCGATAGCTCGAAACGGACGGGTTACGGTACCTCGGAGTGAAGGGGAGAAGATTCCGGAGGAGGTGTCGGAGAGTTGCATGTGAAAATGCCTGTTTGCGATAGCTCGAAAGGGCTGGGGTACGATACCTTGGAGGGGGGCGGAGGAGCGGAGGTCAGGCTCGAGAGCAATCGGTGAGAAGGTCCCTGAAGACATCAGTTCGCGATTGCAGAGGGGTTACGGTACCCGGGCACATCAGCGCGCGACCTGGAAAAGCTCAGTTTGCGATAGTTTGAAAGCGCCAGGGTACTGTACCTTGGAGGGAAGGGATGGGGAGATGGGAGGAGGGGAGGGCTGGTGGACTCGAGGGCAGCACGAGAAGAGAAAAGATCAGCGAAAAGTCCAGAGGGCCGGGTACCTTGGAGGGAAGGGAAGGAGGGGAGTGAGGGGCGCAGGGCGGCGGTGTCGGTGAGAGCGGGCCCTGGAGACATCAGTTCGCGATTAGGGGCCGGGATACTGTACCGTAGCGCGTCGTCGAAGGGCCTGGAATATTTCAGTTTGCGATACTTCCAAAGGACAGGGTTACCGTATAAGAGGGGAAGGAGGGGAGGGAGGGGAGGGAGGAGCGAAGGGGACCTTGAACATCTCAGTTCGCTATCGAGCTGGGGGAAGGGCTACCGTATCGAGGAGCGTCGGGAGTAGCCTGAAAACGATCAGATTGCGATTGTTCCAAAGGTTACGGTACCTTGAAGAGGAGGGGGGAGAGGAGAGGCGGATGGCGGACTCTCGGGCAGGCACGCGAAGGAGTGGCCTGGAAAATACCACTTTGCGATTGCTCAAAAGAGCCGGGGTACTGTACCTTGGAGGGGGATGGAAGGGAAGAGGGGGCGGAGGGCTTGAGGGCAGGGGGCCGTGTCGGTGAGAGGTACTCTCAATTTGTCACAATTAGTGCCTGCCACCGGGTCCCTCCCCCTCGTCGAGGGGCAGGGCGGGACCTCGAGAACCGTGTATAGATCACGGACTGCTCACGTACTGGAACACATCAAAGCGCATCGCGGTTTGACGATTCCCTATGTTTTCCCTCTTTATATTTTTGCCCAGGTTTTTAGTTTGTTTAATTTTTATCGACGAGCCAATCGATCGATTGATCGATGCGCGCGCGGGTCGGGGCGGGGAGGGGGGGACGACTCTAACTTCCATTTCGCTCGTTG
>JACMIG010003009.1:0-13353 GCA_014805385.1 Levipalatum texanum | reverse complement strand
GAGTGCGCGCGAGCCGGCAGGAGGGTCTGGGGGGGCGAAGCCCCCCCAGCTGGCACGAGCGTAGCTCGTGCTAGTTCTTATTTACTTCCAGAAAGTACTGTCGAGGAGAAAAAAGAGCCTAGGTGCTAAATGTGTGATGGGTGCAAGACGCCCCTCCTCGGCCACCAAAACAACAAACACACAAGTTCAAGTGGGCAACTGGCGCCTGACTCACTTGAGAAGATGGACGTTCGAGTATCATGCGGAAGAATCTTTAGGAAGGAAGAAGGACTGAGACAATAGAAAGATGAGCCATTGTGCAGCGTTGATACTGCTAGCGTCTATCAAGGATTCGTGCGAGAGCTGTTACCGGGAACAAAACGAAGAGATAAGAACGGTCTCTAGAATAATATTCATATTATCAAGCGAAGGAATCTGTAGGAAGAAGGGGCAATGGGAAGAGAACAAAACACGAATCTTTGATACAGCTAGCATCTATCCAGTATGCAAACGAGAGCTGTCTCTCGAACATATCAAGCAAAAGATCTTTAGGATGAAGGAGAGAGACATCAGGAAGAGGACACATCTCTGATACTGGAATCTATCTTTCTAGGATCAGATCGAGAGATGCTTTCTGGATAATGCCACAATGAACAAGTAACGACGCCCACAGGGAAGCAACCTTCAAGATTCTCCTAATTGAAGAAAAAAGGACTGGACCTTTCTGACACTATGTCAATCGAGAAGGGAATACATTATAGGTATCCGTATACTTTTTGAAATCCTGCAAAGGAAAACATAGGCGTACGGGCCAGGAAGTCCTGCCATTCCTTTATTTGCAACCAATATGATTATGATTCGCTCAAGAAAAAAGACAACAAGGAAACGAAGCCCATTTGGAACCCTTTTCGCTTCGTCTACCTTGAACGAGAATCGTAGATTGTGCAACATCGATCACATCAAGAATTTTTTACGGGATATCCCCGCAAACACGCATCAGAACCAACGGTGCGAACGTGTCGGGCCGCAGAATGCATTTTGCAGAGAACCCAAAGAGTATCGGTTATCCACTCTCTCAACAGTCAGTCTCTAACCAAACGGAGAATTTTATCGGAGTTACACAGGATGTCAAATTTTCCGTTGTCAAAATTTGGCTTTTTTTTAAATATAATAATTTATTAGGTAATGTCCATTTAATGCAGCGAAATATTAGTTGAGATGACTGAATGACGGGAACAACGATAGAGCCCCCGTGTTCAATGCAGAGAGAACTATCGGACCGGAACGCTATATTAGACGCCTTTGAACATGCGATAAGGGAGTTTGAATGTGAGTAGAATCTAGGACTCATGCAACATCGATAACATCAAGGACTACGGAAAGCACATAATTTATTTGCAGATAACCCAAGGTACGCGATGGGAAAGATTTCAAGCACTCTCAAGAAGCCTCCCACATTATATGTATCCTCTCACTATGCTCCAAATGTTAAAGACAAAGATCTAAACACAGTATTACACCGCATTCATGTGAAAGGAAAGACACCATCGAGCAGTAGGCATTTCCCCGATAATCGAATGGTGATTAACCGCCCCGACGGGGAGTTGTTCCAGTCGGAGAGGAATTTCGGCGGCGCGTTAATTTGGAATTGGAAACAAGCACTCTGCTGCAGAACTGATTCGGAGAAAATGTACGAGCAAAGATGAGGGACAGAAATAACATTGCTCAAATGTTTATTTTGATCTGAGTATTTTCGTGCACCTATGAACGGCCATGCGCGAAAATAGGGATGACGAACCCTGTACGATCTTGTGCTACTGCTTCTAGCTCCGTTTCATGTCATATTGAGTTACCCTGGCCGTGATGCTGATTGAGAAGCTATAGATGAAGAAATCTCCCAATCTATCATCTATGTTTTGTGCGTTTGGAATGCGCCGCTTTTTGGTAGGCTAGAATGCGTGATACACAAGAAAGCCGGAGAAGGTACATGACCAAAAGAGAAGCCACATCGTCCAGGTACATATTTTGATCAGAGCCGTATCTCCAAATTGCAGACTTCCTTGGTATGATTAGGAAGGTATCACAGAGCATAGAAAAATAGCGGGTACGACTACTGTGCTGCGGCGAGAAGATGTGCGGCGAGATCTATAATCAACCGAGATCAGAAGACTGAAGCGAAGCTAGGGGTGCATCTGAATTTCATTCAGGCGGAAGTTGCATACTCCCCATTCATTTTCGGCAGATAAAGACAGGTAAAACTAAAGAACTAAAGACAGGTAAAACGTTGGCAACTCTCCCTCGTCGGTTCTCGACCCATTTATTCCATCTCTACTTTTACTATATCGTCAAATAATACAAGACACTGTGCCGATAAATTATTATTAAATACAGAAAAAGTCAGGTAAAATGCATGCGACCTAACAATTTTTGGCAATCAGAATCCAGAAACGGAAGAAGAACATTCCGTAAACCGGCAATGATGATGGTCCTTCTATTGCGAGCAATCTGCCGCGTAAGATGAGGAAGGGGAAGAATTGCAGTTTATATGAAGACCATGAGCGAACGTGAAAATAGCTGAGCAACAACCCCGTGGGCCATTCCGATAATAGAAGCGAGAAGAAGGAGACGCTACCGTGATTTTCCTACGGCAATGAACAGAACAATGTGAATGTCACTCGAGACGAGAATGGATGGAATTGAGTTGAATAATGATGAAGCCCCAAGAGAAAACTATGGAAAATACCCGAGCAGCAACCATATGGGCGGTCGCAGTAATGGAAGCGGAAGAAAGATGGTCACGGAAAGGAAACGACCTGTTTGGCTCAAGAGGAGAAGGGAAGAATTTGCCGATGACAGTTTTTAAAGCGCTCTTGCATGCAGTTAGTGACGAATCTTTTTTCTCTTGGGATTCTATGATATTTCTCACGGTAACTAATACCCTACATTCTGGGTGAGAACGATTTACTGAAAGAGAAAGAATAAGTGATGAGGAGATGGAACAACAATGGAATCCGCAGCTTTTGTGCGCTCGGGAACACGGAAAATAGCCGAGGAAAAAATCACAACCCTGAGGCTCCGGTAATAGACACGTAGAAAAGAAACGATCACAAAAAGATGGTAAATCGAATGGTACAAGAAGACTAAGGGAAGAATTGCCGTTCGACGGAAGCTCCCGAATAGAACGACGGAAAATAGCCGATGCAAAAACGTTTCCGCCTTCCTCGTTAGCAGCGGCATCTGGGGCCACTTGGAGGAGTGGCAACTTTACAACTCTCCGCTCTTGAAGGGGTACCCCCTTGGGAGAGAGGGAGGGAAAGGGTGTTCCGGCCCGCCCACTCTCCGCTACTGACTCAGATGGGACAATTTAGTTTCAGGCGAACAAACTTTCGACATAGTTTCGTTCTAAAAGAGCAGTGGGCCGTTCGCCTAGTTCGGTACAAAAGCCTGTTTTTCACGGAATCACCGTGAACAAAAACGATTTTCGTTCCGGCCCGCCCACTCTCCGTGCTAAGTCTCAGGGGGATACTTTTTTTATTTTCTGTAGATAAACCCATATGGAAAGTAGGCAACGTCCCAAAAGATCAGAATGACATGCGCTCATTTCAATCCAAAAGGCCAACTTCACTCAAAGTGAAAAGAGTGGCCAATAAACACGAGGTTCTCCGCTAATTGAACGAACGTGAGAGGATTTGCGACCTGAAAATGCTCGAAGGTCCTTGGACAACAAGGAAAGGCCATGAGAGCGCAGGACCCCAACCCATCTGGCATTCAAGAATACGATACAACGCGGGGCTCTTTTCTCACACAGAAGCTCTCGAGTTTCACGGGACGCGTGGACTCTCAATCTCGTCAAGGAGCTCGAACCTTTCGTCTTCTGGTCCACGGGAAGAACCTTCGGTCTGTTGGGTAGCATCGGCATGTAAGCCCTCTATCTCCATGTATACCAGGTCCCTAATGAGGCAGAGGCGTGTCGTGGCTCAATGGTAAAGTCATCCGGACATGATCAGAGGGTTCCGGGTTCAATTCGCGTCTATTCTAATACTTTTTAGTCCTGGTCCTTTGCTGACACGTCGACGAAATCCTATTCCATACAAACAACTCCACAACATGTGGGGCGCGGGAGACAAATGAATTATACAGCGAAGAATGGCCGTCGAATAATAGACAGACGAATATTTCGCCGTCTAGTGGGTCTCTTGCATCAATTCTGCAGCGAAGATCAGATATTCTAGCTCGGGCATTGCTAACTAACCCTTTGCAGCCGGTGGTCAACAGGGGCAGGTGCTCATTTCAGAGAGGGCAGCAGAAGATGAGCCTAGCAAGGAATACTAATGTGTTTACGATGGCCAGACTGCGCAGACAGGACCGTATCCTCAGTGAGAAAGTGCAGAGGCCGCTTGAGACCAGTCTGATTATGTTGTCCCGTACCCTGTACCCTTCCAAGTTCGCAGTCTGGTCGCAAATGTTCAGTCTACCTCTCAATAATGTTGAAATATTGTGATACAGCAAAATGCTGGAGGACATTGGTCAAACTTCACAAGTCTGGCGAAATGAGGAAAGTCCACACACTTATACGGAATACATATTTTAAGTTTTTTTTCATTCTAATATTAAGGACGCAGGAGAACGTTCTCCAAGTTCCAAAAGTTCAGACTAATATAGTAGGCGCGCACAACATGAAAGGATGGAACAAAGTTCATTTGGGGAAGAAGCTGTCACAAGGAAGGACTCCTCGTTCTAATTGACACTGGGATGAGGGACAGCGAGTCTCATCCCATGCAAAGGCTGAGGAAATCACGGGACTGAATAAATAGAACCCTCGGAGAGGAAAGCAAAGCATCGAGCTTCTATTTACCGTAATTTGGCGCAACCATGAGTGCATATTATCCAAACTCGTATTTTTTTCGTAAAAAATAGTAAACGAAACTCTCTCGATAGTCTCAAACAAGCCAGCCGAAGATAGAGCCCACATTTTCAATGGAAAGTATACAGTCGGACATGAGCACAGTAATAGATATTGCTTGCTCGACGAAAGCACCCATGGAAATGAAATCGGGCTACCGTCTACCGTAATTAGGCTTTGGCGAAAATGCATTCTGCACAGAGAACTAATTTCTTCTGAAAAACACAACCACCGAGAGGTGGTCAATGGGATGCCACAGTCATTTCGCTGTTCCAAGGGCGTCTTGTACTCGGACCCATAGCGACCTCTCCTCTCGACTGTCTCTGACCAACCCAACGGCGATAGAACCCCATTTTAGATATGTATAGAACATTTCGCCTTGGAACGCTTGTTTGGACGCGCTTGGGGGCTCACATGACACTCCAATTGAATCCCACAGGCAGTTAAGTGCCGGGTGCATCCATTTCGGGCAGAAACTTGAGTCCGTCGAGAGCCTCTTCCGCGTCCTATGACAAATCCCCGTCTAGTTTGTGGGCGAGTAAGTGCAAATTGCTGGGCAAACACAATATTTGAGCTCGGAAGGAAAGAAACAAGAAAAATCATGCGCAGCGAAGAAAACATTGCAATTTGTGCTGGATAATTAAGCCGAAATGAAGGCTTCGGAAAGTGCACGTCTTGCTCTGTATCATTAAAATTGGATGCGCGAATATAATGAGTGAGACTGGCCGACGCGAGTCCATGAAAACAAGAATGTGAATGAGCTTCTTCAGGGGCAAGAGAGCCGTACCTAATGTCACAAGGAGAGGAAAGACCGAATCTGTCATTGGGACATGAGTCATGTAACGAGGTCACGGGAAAACGAGCTCGAGGTAAGCGACCTCAGCGGAGGACAGATGGAAGAAGGAATCCTGAGAAGGGTTGAAAATAGGAGGCTCGCAACTCGAGTAATCAATCTGATTGTGAGAAAGAGGAAAAATAAGAGCACGCTGAGTCCCTAAGATACCGTTTGAGTAGCTCTATTTCAGAAAAGAAAGTTCAGGACGACGGTAATTCAAAGTCCCAAACCTCTCTCTTAATATATTCATCTCCGAATTTTCAGTATCGTTCTCATCCTTTCCTAGCCTCACCGTAAATAGTCAGGAAGAAGCGCCAGGAATAGATCCATTCTCTACCTAACACTAAATAGACCATTCCCATTACGCCGGGAAGTCAGTGCGTACTGAAAACAAGCTCTTCTCCGGACAATGAAAATCAGGGGCGGTCCAACAGAATTGATGTGCCGAAACAACAAATCCTTTATGAGTTCAGTGTAACGGTGGATATCGGTGGTTGGTCGATGCAGCTCAGTTATACAGAAAAGCTCAACAGCGCAGAAAAATATAATTCATTAATGAGCGAACATTTCGTAAAAGTAATGTTATCAAGCTGCTCATGAAAGACAGTGTCAATGCGTAGCGTCGTCTCTGCAATTGGAAGATGCGCCACTCGTGCCAAGATGGCGCGGCTGAGCCGGGAACACGACGCGACAAACTGCAGGCGATACTTCCAATCCTTCAGAGCTGAAATCAATATAACCAAACCAGGCGGGACCGCCTGCAACGACACCTCAAACTTTGGGCAATTAAACCGGTGACGTCACAGGCGAGAGGAGGCGGGGCGAAATTGCAAAAAAGTGAAACGACACCTCAAACTTGGGTAGTTAAACCGGTGACGTCATCGGTATAACATAGTCGTAAACAATTCGATTTTTAAGGTATTGGATGTGTTTGATTCCGTTAACGGACATACTCAATACAAGGCAGCACAGCGACTGATAAAGTTTTAGCGCCACGAACTTCGTATGGGCCGTCCAGCATAATATGAAACTGGAATGGCATAAGTAAAAGTGAGAAAGGAATTTTTTGGACCTCATCGCGCCATTCCATTTGCCTCGGCTGAACTTGAAATGTGCGGCTGACGGATTGAACAGTGTACGGACTATACAGCTTTGCCACAACAGTGAAAGAATTCTGAGAGGATCCAATATTTCGTGCAGTAAAGGCGATCCGAAACGATGGACGAATCCTGGAGAAGCTCGATTCAGTTCTTTTTTAGTAGACGGAACTCACATTTGGAATACCCAGCGCGGCAATCCCAAGATTTCGCGCCGTGATTCCTTAATGGTCATAGCTTCAAGAGAGAGGGAATATGGGAAAGCACTTTGAAGGACAAACAATCATAAAAAGCATGGGATGTTGCATAATAGAGAATGCGCTTCTGCAATATGAGTTCTCCAGTCATTCCATTGGGTCGAATGGATAAACCTTCATTGGAAGTTCAACCCCGAGAGGATTGTACGTTGGCAGATGCTGGTAGAAATTATCGCAATCTCCAAAATAATAAACGAACTAAAAAACCCATGAATTTGTCTACCTCCATTCTTGATCCATTCGATGTAGGCTGGAGGTGGCAAGGTAATCTTATTCCGATTGCACCACCTTGCCCAGAAGTCCACACCGAGGAATTGTCGATAAAATCGACTGGTTTGTGCAACGTTGAGGACATCCTTGTGTGGTAGCTCAAAGTCTATTTTACCACACGAAACAACAACACCGAAAACCTGCATGAGGATGTCGTCCAGAATTGTGATTGGAAGATCTCCAAGGGGAAAGAAAGAAGCAGGATCTTTCTTCTTGGAGTCCTTGGATAGAAAGAAGAGAATTTCATCGAGAGCGCGACGAAGCATGGCGAAGTTGTACTGCGAATTTGAAAACCCTTGGATACACCGCGCAACATTCATCCTCGTGGCATTGCCTACCACAGGCTTACGCACCTCTCCCGCGCACATTCTATCAAAAAGTTCGCTGAGAGATAACGAAACACGAACATGATACAGCGAAACAATAGCGTTGCCCTCCATGAGCAGGAATGCACTCAAAGTCCTCCCTTCTAAACAAAAAATAACCTCGCTTCAAAGTGAGAATGAGTCCTCAAAGAAATAAAGTGTCGAAACGACAAAACGTTTATGGTTATGGACTCAGTCAGGTGAACGAAATCGGTGATTAGTGTAAAGCAGCTCACAATCAGAGATACAACGCAGAAAAATTAATTAATTCACTTATTAAAGGTGTAATAGGAAAATCTGGGTCATATAAGTGACCTAGTACACATTTTTCTCCATGTTTGACTTAGTCACAAAACAATCTTCAAAAATTTTTTAAACCCATCCCCAGCCTTAAAAATGCAGTCAAAGTCGGTATCGATTTTTCGAAAAATGGCCTGATCTACCAAATGAAAAGCGAAAACTTTTGGAAAAAGTTGAATTAAGGTCCCTTCAACAGCGCTACAGACTTTACAACAAAGTTTTTGAGACTTTTTCGTTCTAACTGCCTTAAATTGCCATAACCATATCAATCGATATTGGTTGCAGACCCATTCCTATTACTCCTTCTTTAAAGAAGGTCTGGCAGCCACTTCTTGGCAAAATGCCAATCTTAATGGAGTGCATTTGTCCAGACATCGACGTATTGAAATGTCAGCATTTCCATACGTCGACTGCTGGAGAAATGCACTCCATTAAGATTGGCATTTTGCCAAGAAGTGGCTGCCAGACCTTCTTTAACGGCTATTTCGTTAATGATCAAATAAGATTGGCGGGTAGCTGATATACGACAGTGTCAATGCATAACATTGATGTTCCTATTGGAAGAGAAGTCATTCTTGCCGAGATTGCGCGGCTGAGACGGGAAAATGAGTCGACAAACTGGAGGCGATACTTCCAATCCTTGAGAGCTGAAATCGTTGTGACCAAAAGACTTACAAAAAACCAAACATCACGGAGACTGAGATATCACACGGGCCACCAATATCGTATGGATAGTCCTCGATCATAATTTGAAACTGGAATGACGTAAATACGTAAACTTGGAATAATAATTTAGCGCACCTCGTCGGACCATTCCCTTTGCGTCGTCTGAACTTGAAATGCGCGATATACGGACTGGATTCCGTCTAATTCTGCACAAACAGTAAAGGATACGCTGAAGGGTCCCAAGTTTCGTGCCTTCAACACGATCACAAAACATGGACGGATCCTGGAAACGATCGGGGATTTTTGTGCGAGTTACAACAAACTCACTTCTGGAATACCCAGACCGGCAAACCCAATGGCCTACGATCTTCAACGCTCAGCTCCTTAACGGTCATCATTTAGACAAAGAAAATCATGCTACAGCACATTGACCAGTGGAATATGATAATCTAATTCGTCACCGTCGCTGTCGAGATCCTGCAATAATTAAACGGTCAGTATAGTAGAATGTCAATTTTTATAGTTTGGGATTGGGTCCATTAACCTCCGCCGACAGTTCAATCCCGAGAGGATTTCGTCTTGGTAGATGTTGATAGAAATTATCGCAATCTAAAGTATTGACAGATGAATTCAACCTCTGCGTTTTATACCTCCATTCTTGATCCATTCGACGTAGGCCGGCGGGGGCATGGAAATTTTATTCCGAGTGCACCAATTCACCCAGAAGTTCACACCGAGGAAGTCTCGGTAGAATCGACTAGTCTTTGCAACATTGCGGACATCTTCGTCTTGCAGCTGAGAATCAGTTTGATAATGCTGAATAACAGTGCGACACCTGCATGAAGATGACTTCAAGAAGCGTGATCGGTAGATCTCCGAGAGGAAAGAAGGGCACTGGCGCCACTGCAGGGAGCGGAAGCTTAGCCTCTTTCGAATTCATCAAGGAGCGCTTGGATCAATGAGTAGAGTGAATGGGCATCTATGAATTGTGAGTTGGATGCAGCCCCGTGGCATTGCCTGCCAAGACCTAGCGCGACTCGACCAACGGGAAGGCGAGAGGTCAGACGGTATTCACTGAACGAGTCCTAAGAAAACGGAATGCAAGTATCCCAAAGTCAGTAGGAATCAAATGGAAGGACTAAAATAATGAATGATTTTAATGCGGCTCTCACAAACACCTTCAAAATTCGCGACTTTCATGCCCTTCATAACTCAATCATATATTCTGGTCAATAGAAAAAAAACGAGGAATCCAAAGCAAGTCTTTGAACTGCCAACCTACAGTAAGGAATTATTCCGAAGCCTCCTTTTCTAACTCTTTACGATGTAAAATGAGACATTATTTTCATGAAAATCTCAATCAATTTTGCACTTATTAGACAGTGTAGGCCATCTTGGCTGGACCATTTCCCTTTGCCAGTCAAGCATCAAACCTAGAACACGACAATTCCTTTATGGATTTAGTGAAGCATGCGAAGTCATTGGTTGGTCAATGCGTAAAAGCTCAATTGTAAAGAAAACAAATTAACTTGTTGGCTGAACAGCAGATGTTTTAAAGAAGGAGTAGAAGCAAGATTCCGGTCCGTCAAACAGCTGTGGAAATTGTGGACAAAATATGCTAAAATGCAGACACGGGCGAAAGTGCACTTGCACTTTCGCTTGTGTCTGCATTTTAGAATATTTTGTCCACAATTTCCACAGCTGTTTTACGGACCGGAATCTTGCTCCTACTCCTTCTTTAAACATGTGCCAATATCTGTATTAGAAAACAAACAATAAGGATCAATGGGCAGTGTCGTCGAGAGAAGAGTTGGAAGATAAGTCACTGCCAAGATTGCGCGGCTGAGACGGGAATACGAGGCGACAAACTGGCTGCGATACTTCCAGTCCTTGAAAACTGAAAGCAGCGAAACGTCGGGTTAACTATTGTGCCGCACCACAGAACTTCTAATTTCCCGTTTCGCTAGCGAAAATTCTGCCTCCCATATTTCAGAACTAATAAGGAATCTACGGCTGATTTTTTGCATACTTCGGTTGGAATCTAGGATCAACTAGCACGCCAAATTTCAGCCAGAGATACCTTTTCTCCTAAAAGATACAAACGGAACTGTCTACTAACGAGCGCAAGTTTTTTTAGAAGTTCAGTGGTGAGGCTCAATACGCCAAAAGACTAACCGTCTACTAGGCATCACGGCGACTATTATAGATGTCGGTCCTCGATCACCGTATGGATAGTCCTCCATCATAATATGAAACTGAAATGGCATACGTAAAAGTGAGATAAGAATTTAGTGCACCTCGTCGGACCATTCCATTTGCCTCGGGTGAACTTGAAATGTACTAACGGACTGAATTAGCCTGGAGTACCGACTACACAGCGATGAATACACCATCTTGCCCGGAAGTCCACACCGAGGAATTGTCGATAAAATCGACTGGTTTGTGCAACGTTAAGGACATCCTTGTGTGGTAGCTCAAATTCTATTTTACCCCACGAAACAACAACACCGAATACCTGCATGAGGATGTCGTCCAGAATTGTGATAGGAAGATCTCCAAGGGGAAAGAAGCAAGCAGGACCGTTCTTCTTGGAGTTGTTGGATAGAAAGAAGAGAATTTCATCGAGAGCGCGACGGAGCATCGCGAGCTTGTATTGCGAATTTTAAAACTCTTGGATAATATGCGCAACATTCATCCTCGTGGCATTGCCTTCCAAAGGCTTACTCACCTCTCACGCACATATTATGAAATCCTCGTCTCAATGCTCCCATCATCAAGTTCGCTAAAAGATAACGAGATAATCCAAAAAAAAACGGGGCTACCGCAAAACTTTAGGTGATTATAAAAGCAATTTGTCAATTATCCCGCTTTATGTACAGAGCCGGTTGATGAAACGCTTGGTCATGCTCTCTCATTCACACAGCATCAAAGCCACTGTATGAGCCACGAATTCACCAGGGCTCGCGAAATGATTTTGTAAGCACCAATTTATTAGAGGAACAATGGGTAAGGAAATTCTCCAGTAGGTATAAAATATTCACTATTATGTTGAGCTCGGCTTAAAGAAAATAAGTATAGGGATAGTCGTGTCTTTGAAGATTGCGCGGTTGAGTCGGGAAGACTATCCGGCAAACAGGGTTGGATATTTTCAGCTCATCAAAGCTGAAATCAATGTTATACAAAGCAAGTTACCGACTTACCTAAATGACTAGACGACTAGACGACGACTTACCTAAATGGATGCACTACGCTGACAGATATTGATGTAAGGCACGTAGCGAAGGGATAGTCTTTGATCGCGACATGATGCTGGAATATCAAAAAATTTATATTCGAAAATGACGATGAATGGAGAACCCACCTCATCTGACCAATCAACTTGAAGTGGAGGAACTTGAAATGAGCTAGTGACAGAACAAATTCCGTGCGAACCATTCAACGCTGCCGTAACAGTAAAGGATGCAGGAACTGTCCCAGTGTTTCGTGCTATAAAAACTATCACGAAAGAAGGGCGAATCCTGGGAGTCGGTCTCTATTATTCTTATTTGAATCGACTCACTTCTGGAATACCCAGAACGGCAATCCCAAAATTGCATTGTCAGGCCTCATAATATTCCGGCAATCAAGCAGTGTAATAGTTCCGCAAATTATGTTGTTGCCGAAAAGTATTTCGTGGTCGGGCGGCTGCAATATTAGATTCGACAATCATTGTTTCGGATTGAGGAGTAACATTCGATGGAAGTTCAATTCCAAGTGGATTAAGAGTTGGCAGATTTTGGTAGAAATTATGGCAATCTCCAAAATATCGATTAAGAATTCAATCCATGAGTCCAAGTACCTCCATTCTTGATCCACTTGATGTATGCAGGCGAAGGCATTGCAATCTTATTGCGAGTGCACCATCTGACCCAGAAATCCACTCCGAGGAAACATCGGTAGAAACGGCTGGTCCGCGCGACGTTGAGGGCATCCTTGTGTGGTAGCTCAAATTCTATTTTACCACACTAAACAACAGCACCAAATACCTGCATGAGGATGTCGTCCAGAATTGTGATGGGAAGATCTCCAATAGGAAAGCAGGGCATCGGAGCAACTTCAGGTAGCTGAGGTTCGGCATCGTCATGGTCGGAAGTTGACGCAGGCTGAGGTCCCTTGGAGGCCTTGGATAGAAAGAAGCGAATTTTATTGAGAGCGCGACGAAGCATGGCGAAGTTGTAATGCGAATTTGAAAACCCTTGGATAATATGCTGAACATTCATCCTCGTGGCATTGCCTTCCAAGGGCCTACGCACCTCTCGCTTGTTCTGTGTTCCAATGTCCCCTCATCACTAGTCGCAGAAAGCAACAATTTATTAACGCGTTAAGGGTTGTCAGGCGATGCAATGAAAAAAGCGATGAAACAAATGGGGGAAATATGCGAAACATGGATCAAATTTAAAAAATGGCAGATTGTTGTGATACAAAAGTCTAATCGTGGATATTGAGATTGGAAGAGAAGTCACGCTTACTAAGGTTCCGCGGTATTGCTGGAAATGCAACCCGACATACAGGAGTTGATACTTCCTAGATTTGAGATTTCAATTTCAATTTCTTTATCATGTCACGGGAAGTGATGAGTGATGGTTGTCTTCCATTGGTCCTCGGAGATGTTCCACCATGAGTTGCCCAGGACCTTTTTTAG
>JACMIG010003008.1:0-13354 GCA_014805385.1 Levipalatum texanum | reverse complement strand
CCCGACAAAGGGATTCCCACTCCATAAAGACTGGGGAATCCCCGGGATTTCGAAATGACCTTTTCGCTGTCCCGGGGATTCCCCAGCCTTTATGGAGTGGGAATCCCTTTGCATCCCACTCCACAAAGGCTGGGGATTCCCGGGGATGTTGAAATGACCTTTACGCTGTCCCGGGGATTTCCCAGCCTTTATGGAGTGGAAATCCCTTTGTAGGTTCACCTAGGACAGGAATCCCAAAAACGCCCTATTTTCAAAATCGCCGATATATTTAATCTGAGGCCTCTTATATCAAAGATCAAAGGCCAAAATACCTCTCGATACTGCGTCGGAAGACCGCCGAGGGAGTTGTCGATTTCGACTGCCTTGATGGCGGCCGTGCCCATTTCGTCCTGCAAATTCAATACCGTAATTCTCCAAGAGAAGGGTTCTAGAAATATTGTCGAGAACCCAAGAGTCCCGGCGAATTCTCCCACGACCGAAAAAAATGAAATAAGGGCTATTTTGAGCTTCCTGCTCTTGCAAATAAAGATATTTTTCGGAGGTAAATTCGCATTGTCTTTGGTTCTCGACAATACTCACAATCGAGCACGTCTTGCCGAGCCAGAAGTGGACGTCCCACGATTCCGCGTTGTAGGCAGTCTGAAGTGTTGAGAGATCAAAGATCAGCGAGCAAAGATCAGAGATTAAAGATCAAAGATCACCTTGAGAATGATGTACGAGTCGCCCTCGAAGAACATGCCCCACTCCGTCTTTGGCACTTCTTCCAGTTGGAATTTCTACAAAAAGATTGAGGCAAAATTGTATAAGACCAAAGATCAAAGATCAACTTATCGTAAATAGACCAAAGATTATCGCGACTCACATTGATCCTCCACATCTGTATTCCCTCCTTCTGCCCGACATTCTTCAGGTTCGGATCTCCGGTTACGTTGACCATGATTCTGAAGGGAATTTGTGACTCGAGCGAGGGGATACAAAACAGAGAACTGAGTGGGACAAGAGAGAATCGCAGATTTAAAAATTTTAGCAACCAATTAACCAATTGGAATAAGACGTTAAAAAACCATGTATCAGACACAACGGCTTCTCGACAATAAGCCTAATAATGATAAATTCAAAGCTGACATTGCCGAGAACCAAAGTGATTCCAATGACAGACAACACATATTTCGGAGTGCGTTTTTTTGCAGATTCGCTCCCTGTCAGTTTGACTCTGAGGTAGGGGTTCTGAACAAAGAGCGAGTGAGCAGATCATCCTTTATCTACTCTCGGGTGGACAGGGGTGTATCAGAGGAATGGCCCAGAGGTAACAACTACTCTTCAGATCTTGCAACACAACTGCTCGCTGTGTTTACTGCTTGAGCAGGAGGAAAAACTCATCGAGGTCCACCTCCCATCAATTCCGGGTTTGAAGGTACCGGAAAGCGAGAGAGATAACGGTCTAGATAGAGACACAGACAGATCAAGAAGCATCGAGGTAAAGGCAAAGACCACAGGAGCAGCGATAAAAGTAGTAAC
This sequence comes from Levipalatum texanum, assembly GCA_014805385.1. Taxonomy (NCBI): domain Eukaryota; kingdom Metazoa; phylum Nematoda; class Chromadorea; order Rhabditida; family Diplogasteridae; genus Levipalatum; species Levipalatum texanum. Next base: position 11,836 of record JACMIG010003008.1, on the reverse strand, counting down.
ATTGCCCAACAGGCGTGCTGATGGGTTTGTTGGGGGGATAGAGGAGAGGATGGAGGGGAAGGAGGGGAGGAAAGCCCCTGACTCCTCAGTAGGGTTGGTAAAAACGGACGGAATCTGGAACCGTCCGTCATGACTCTGCTTGCGGACGGTCCGCCAACGAACGGCCCGTTTTTGTCTGTGTATCGGCGCGGGCCACCGGTCTCGAGACAGGAAGGACGGACGGCCCGTCTGGGAGACGGGCCACCGGTGGCTCGTCCCGAAACGGTGGCCCGTCTCGAAACGGGCCACCGGTGGCCCGTCTCAGACCGGTCTCACCGTCTCTCAATCAGTCGTCGAGCGATTCAGTCTCCAAACGATGAGACCGGTCTGAGACGGGCCACCGGTGGCCCGTCTCCCTAACGGGCCGTCCGTCCTTCCTGTCTCGAGAACGGTGGCCCGCGCCGATACACAGACAAAAACGGGCCGTCCGCCTCGTTTTTTTGATAGCGGACGCCCCGTCCGCGGACTGTTCCACTTTCGCAACCCTACTCCTCAGATCAACACCTTTAACGAGATGCTCGGATGCCATTTTCGCCTGATAGTAAAATGTAATCTTTGCTGGGCATTTAGAAAATTCTTCTGAAAAGCGAATTGTCCGAATCATTCGTGTTGTAAACGTGAGTCAAAATATAGTGGGAATAATCAGAGAAAAAGAAAGTATAATGATCCTGTCATTTGGTATTTTCTATTTTTATTGTCGAGAACCAAAAGGGGGAAATATTCGCTGCAGGCTCTTCAAAAGACCAAAGATCATTCTTTATTCTGGGCGTTGAACCGCCTGGCCTTTAGAGTTGGTCGTGGCCGATTGAGATAGAAGGGATTGAATCCGGTAGGTTGTGATTCCACTTTGACCAGTTCCAACTGGACACAGGGTGAGTGGTGTAGTTCCAATAAGCTTTCTCCGTTTCCGATCGCGGCTGAAGCCTGGAAATAAAACTTTAAAAACTTCTAGGCACTTTTTGACCCCTGCTTTACTTAGCATCTTTTAAATGGTACTTAAAAATTTAATACATTTACTATTACACACGTTGAGCTTTCCGTCACCGTGCCGCTCGAAGTCAAACTCCGTTATGGAAGGAATTGCTATGCAGTCCGGATCAATGGCTCGGCACTGGATTTTCGAATTGCTCGATCGATGTCGTACCATGACGGTTACTGTATATACGAATTCCCCGGTTGAGTCCAGATTGCAGGCCTGGAAATTAAAAAAAAATAAAAACGAAAACGTTAAGAAAAGGTCTAGAACCTTCTTCAGATCGAGAATCTTCTTTGAGCAATTTTCCTCGTGAGAGCAAGAAGTAGTCAGCATGCATAAATGTAATAGTTTCGCCCGGACGAGTTGGCGGAAGCGCTGGCATGTCTGGAATATAATATTAAATATTTTTGATTATTATATGCAACCTGTTTCACAGCACCCGTGACATCTTCAGGTTCAAGATCGGCAAAGATCTGCGTCAAAATTTCGCTTGGCAAGTCGGTGATTGTTGTTTTAGGGAATGTCGCCTCGTTGTTCTTCTGGAAACTCGATTTAAACATTTCGAAATTGATTGATGCTAACCTGTGATCGCTGGTGATTCTGGTGTCGAACCCTTAGGACATGGTTAGAGTGAAAGCTCCTCGCCTTCTTGGATGGTGGAGCTCCGTCTTCTTCATCGTTGATTTGTAGGGCTTCACATTCATCGGAGAGCATTACAAAATGGGACTCTTCTTGGATGGGAGTAAATTCGAATGGACAGATGAAGGCGTCTCCACATTCAGTGCACTTCGCACCATCCTGCTAAAAGACAAGTGTGGATGATGTGCGAACTATTGTAGAGGATTCTCACTGTAACCTCGAATGCTCATAGTCATAGTCACAGTAACCCTTTGATATAAGATTGGATAGATTAAAAAAATACCTATCCGTGAAATTTGCGTATCATGAGCCTAGGGGGACCGGCGCTCCCCCAAGGCTCATGATACGCAATAAATATAAGCCCCCTGCAATAAAAAAAGGGCTATTCGGCTTTTGAGGAAAATGCCGGAAGTAAAACCATGGAAAATTGCGTGCTTTTCCACGGAATTCAAGGGTATTACCTAGGTTCCGTGGAAAAGTACGCACTTTTACACGGAATTGGCGTGGTTTTACTTCCGGCATTTTCCTCAAAACCCGAATAGCCCTTTTTTTTATTGCAGGGGGCTTATATTACAGTTACCCTTATTCTCTAACCGTAGACGGAATAGATGTCGTGGGTATCGCCAAGAACCACAACGGCGCAAAAAAATACAATAGATGTCGTGGGTATCGCCAAGAACCACAACGGCGCAAATATTTCTATAAAGACTCATGTTATTTGCGCCACTTTCTTATCGCTGGGTCCACTTTGTCTGGTCCGGGAGCGTTGGACTGTCCCAGCTCCCGCGAAGCTGCCGCGGGCAACCGGTAGATCAATCGGGCGGTATGCTCAGAAATTTCGGAAAGTTTTAAACACCATTATGGTTCTTTGCAATAGATGATGCCCAACAGGTGCTCGATACCACGAAGTGCAATCATTTTCCAGCGTGATAGTAGTTGATCCACTGGCCTGAAAAAAATGCCGATCCCTTGTGTTCAGCCAGACAGCTCCTGATCACGGATACTTTTGTTCTGCCATGAGCTATTATTGGAGGAGGAAGATAGCACGGTTTGATGCACAAGACATGACGTGCTGGCGGAGATATTTTTACTCGAGCAACACATTTATGCGCCGCAAAGGCAGCTGACATTTTGCAGTAGTCATGAATTCTTGATTCAGCATTCAGTCCTTGCGCAATGGCATTTCTTCAGAAACAAAATCGCCGATTAGTCATCCACAGATGTGCCAGTTTTCTTCTTGTTTTTTTTGTAGTCTGATAACATCTTGAAATGTCAGCGGCACATGTTTATAATCGCAGATCCAAACGCGCCTGAATAAATTGTCCGGCCTAGCTGTTCTATCTGACAGGAGATAGCCGACCCCAGAGGTCCATTGGAACTGCGGTAATCACATCTCCGATCATTCATTGTCAGCGACACATGTGTACCGCAGTTTTTATTTGATCGAATAATATTTCCGGGTGTGCTCAGCGGTTGCAGGGGAATTTTCGGAGAAAGCGCTCTTTGCCAGAATCAGCGCAGGAATCCATCTGAACTCCGGCGCCGACAAGTCCATTATACGGGACCGTAGTGGAATTGGAGAGCGAGCCTTCCAACTTGACTTTCTCAGGCACTTCCCCCCTACCCTAGGGCACATTCTAGCCGATTCACAGAGACTTGAGTTTGTAAATTACCACGTTTTCGTCTCGATGATATCAGCGAACCAAACCCATTAAATTTATCATACCATTACAACTGTACTCACTCTTTTAATAACGCGTTTCTCCCACGTTTTCGTATCAATGAAATTTTCCCACGACTTCGTCTCGATGATACTATTGGCGAACCAAACCCATTAAATTTCGGGTTCCGTCTGAGCTGTACTCACTCTATCGAAAACAACACATGTCTCTCATGTTTTTGTTTCAATGCTATTTTCCCACGTTTTTGTCTCTCATCGTCTGGTCGATTAAGGAAAGTGAAGAGAGTTTCGCGGCTATTTAAATGAAAAATTCAGACGGATTTGGTACTGCTGTCGTGATGTGATCCATCACTGCATTTACGTCATTGCATAACGAGTATTTTTCAGCTCCTCATGCGGTCATCCAAAGACATCCTCGGCTTCTTCCTCACCTTCACTCCGTATCCACTAATATTTCTGTCGCTATTCACGGTTTATTGTTTTTCGGTGGGAAAGTTCAAAGATCACATTTACTTGAATCATTTAGATCATGCATCTCTCGGAGTTCATCAACCTCCCAATAACGTCGCCCTCGTATACCGTTGTTTGTAAGTTTGCATACCGTTCACATCTGGATATTGTCGGGAACCACGTGATTCTTACAAAATATTATACCAACAGAGTGAGAGAAGTCCCATGGTACTGGATACCGTTCGAATTAGAATTTAGAAGCTCGTCTGGTTCTCGACAATACTAATTCAAAAATGTTTCAGGTATTCTTGCCATTCTATATGCAGTTTTGATAATATTCATGACAGTATCAAGGGATAAGGCCCTCAAAACTCCCTTCTATCGAATATGGATCATTGATGGTAAATATATGTTTCAAATTAAAAATTGTAACACGAAATAAACAGGAATCGCCAGTGTCGTAACGGTCATGACAAATCTCATTACGAAGAATCACTTCTGGCCACCAGAGCAAGCGCAACTCTACATATGGAATCAGGTCTGATCTTTGAACTTTGATCTTTGATCTTACAGACCTTGTAGTTTGTCAACTACAATGGAGCACTCGGAATGCCGGTTGGAAAGGTAAATCGACCTTTGGATCTGATCCTTGATCTTTGATCCTTTCAGGTCCTCTGCCTAATCAACACATGGAGCATGTTGCGAAAGAGCGAGAGCGTCAATGCGGATGTATGCATTTTATCCGTCAAAATGCGATCACTTCCCACAAATTAGAGCAAAAGAGGTACATAAAGGTTTAGTGAAATTGACATCTGAAGATGAAAAACTCATGCGAAAAATCCCTTCTTCGTAATCGTCCTATCCATCAGGACTGGTCCTTTCGCACCGTAGCCCTTGCCCTTGCTGGCCTGGGTACAATTGACTGCGCCGCCTCTTCATTGATGTGGTTCGGAGGCGCCCGACTCGAAGAGCGCAACGGTGTCTGCCAAGTCCAGGAGCTCGCCAATAACATTTCCATAGTTAGTTTCAATCTGGACAACACACCACTACACCGGCCAAATTGGAAGATTACACGCATTGAAAATCTATGTAATCCATGTATTTCCCAAAGACTGAAACGCAGGATTCTCCGCATCTTTCTGTAACTTGATAATTTCGACAATTGCAGGTCATGAAAATCGTCTCTATCTCATGGTATTCGACTTTCATCATCGTTTCGACGATCTTCAACATCCTTTGCATTATACGGATCCGACGACTCGCGAAGCTCGTCGGGGTGAGAGATGCTCTTGGAGGAAACACACCACAAGTTCAATTGCGGGAATGCCAATGTGCACGCAACCACACGACGCAATGCACCCCGCGGTTCCGCGTAAATTGGCTTGCACGTGATAAAACGGCGCATATTGCTTATCTCCCTACAGCTTCCAGAAGGCGTCCAAGAGACCAGAAAATAAGATTTTATGGTGCACCAAAATGCGAAGAAATTTATTTTGCTTCAGAGTGGTGCCCAACGTTCGATTCTTCGCAAGCAGATTCAGCTCGTTTGTTATGGGATCGCGGACAGTATATCCTTTGGAGCCAAGGGTATCCAGCAGGTGTGAACTTTGATCTTTGATGTTTGGTTTCTGATCTCTGGTATTTTCAGATCGGCGTCCTCATCACTGCATCGCTCGGAGACAATGCCCTCAATTTGATCTGGAACAATTTTGTGAGTCGTTTCGAAAGACACTACTGCGCTTAGCGAGCGCTCTTCTGAATACAGTAAAGCCCTGCCGAAGCCCTTTAAGATCATTGATCATCATCCTTTGCAGTACATTTATTCGAATAGCTGCGCTGCCTACGGCGCTCCTGTTTTTCTCCTAATATTCTCGGCTACGGCGCGGCGTGCCATTACTCCGCGCTGGCTCCAACGGAGTCGAGAGCGAACCTTCAGCCTCGTCTCCAAGTCCGTCTCCACCACCCAGATCACTCAGCGATGATAAATCCTTATTATTTATTTACATATTTTCAGATTCCCCAGCAAGGATGCGACCTGAAGCAGCATTATGTGTTTTGATGACAATTTCACTTGGAATTGGACGGGAAGATTGAAAAAGTATATTTTGTCGGCTGAAATGGCATGAATTTAACAAAAGTAAAATTTGACATTATTTATGATCTGCTGAGCTGGTAAGCAAAAGTGTCGTCCTTCCACACGTCGAGTATTCGGAAGACCTCGAGCATCTCACATGTTTGTGTCGAGTGCGGCTGAAGGGAGAACTTGATCTTTGATCTCTTATTATTTCACCAAAAAATCTATAGCGAGGATTTTTGTATTGTCGACCACCAAAGAACGACAAGTTCCCACACCCGTAAATGCAGAACATAACGGACTGAGCACGTCTTTCTAGATCTCTTTCACGATCAGCTTGGTTCAGCTCGTTATTCGTATTTTCGGACGCTGGAATTCGTCCTTCTTGGGAGCACGACAAATAGTATCAACCTTGAGTGCCATGATGAGTGAGAAAAGTCCTCCGATCCTAGTGGCGTAATCCTCAATCCCCCGCTCTTCCCTGTAGTAGGATCCGAGTTCATGGAGGAGTGCCGCTCTCCGTCGCTCCATTTCTTCCGTTGGGATCGATGGGTCATCTGATCATAAATAAACCATGGCCAATTAGGAAAAAGTATGAGAAGCATATTATTGTACCGCGCCAGAGAACTTGTAAAAGACTTGTGCTGTTTAGCAGACAGTTCTTTTTGTATCTTCGAGAAGAAAAGAAATCTGAAAGGCTGAAATTTGGCACGCTACTTGACCATGGATTCCAACCGAAATGTAGAAAAAATTAGCCATATATTCCTTATTAGCGCTCAGAGGCGGAAATTTCGACTTGCGGAACGCGATTTACAAGTTCTCAGGCGCTGCACAATAGAAAATATGATAAGCTCACTGCTCGTCCACAGCTCGATGCCAAGCGCCGAGATGAATTCTTCACTCTCCATTCCAAAACTCAGCATGGCTTCATTGAACCTCTCCGATCCGCTCTCCATTGCCTTTCGCATTATTCTGAGTCACGAGCGGATATTTCTGATTACTATAAATATCTACCTGCCAGCCTCCACTGTACTTCCACCGGAGCCCTCGAAAAATTCTTCAAGCCTCTCCAGATCGATGACGGAGGTGTAGCTACCGAAGATTCTGGAACATCTCTTCATGAGGAACAACAGAAAATCGAACAAATTGCGCTGGTCCGGAAAATGCTTCAACGAACGATACGTCGATTCCAGATTGCAGAAGAATTCATAGAAGCCACGAATGATCTTGGACTGAAATTAATCCATTCTCGCAATGGGAATTTCCCTGTATCAACCTTGATCTCCGCATCAAAATGCTCAAATTCGGGCGTTGCTGCTGCGGCGAAGTCATTGAGTGAAGATACGAGAATGCTTGTGGCACGATTCAGCGATTCATAGTGGGACAGAACGAGGGGCTGCAAAACGAGATAAACGGGCGGGGATTGAACCGGGAACTTCAGGCACAAGTTCTCCGCGCACCTTACCGTTCCGTCGATGGCGATGCCGAGCAGTATTTCGGTATCCGCTCGCGTACCCAATTCACTGGCCGTTCGAATCTTGCAGAGGGAACTGTAGAGGGGAACGGATCAAAGATCAAAGATCAAATTGGAACGGAGAAAAGATCAATGATCAAAGATCAATCTTCTTACTGATATGCCGAGCGAAGTTGCATCATAATAGGTCGAGGTTTGCGATTGTCAGCGTATTCATAGGTACAGTTATCGTGCGCTTTGTCAAATGCCTGAACATAGTCAGTTTCCTGTTGGAGGAAGCAGGCAACCTTATTCTTGCGAAAGTTTTCCACTGCTTCCTGGAACTTCCGGAATCGACACGATTTGCAGGGCGCGAATTCTTCTGGAATATTTACTCCAGTTAATGCTGAGGGATGAAAATACCTTTGAGAATCTCACAGGCATCCGTTCCTTGTCTACAGCTGTATACTTTCTTCTTTTTTGAAGCGCGTCTGAAGGGAGTATCTCCAGAAGATCAAAGATCAAGGAACCTCCAACCTGTAGAACTCCGCGCACGCTCGACACGCATCAATCGAGAGGTAGCGTCGACTCGAGGAGCCCCCACAGATCAGGCAGATTATCTCAAATACCGCAATTTAGGTTTAATTTTTTCAAAGACCGGAAAATAGGCTGGTGGGTTTTGCCTTTGTCGCACTTCAAAAGTAAAAAAATACCTGGCAATTCCCGCTCGGTCCGGGCTCCATGAACAGCTGCGAAGTGTTCGCCCACTGGAGCAATGTGGAAATGAGCGCTCTGGCTCTCGTCCTTGTTTCGTAATCGGCTACGATGTAGGCTCACATTCCCAACAGAGATCATGATGGACAGAAGGTACCAATGTTGACAAAATATCGCAATCAATCAATAGACATTTTATCACAGAGATCAAAGATCGCAGATCAAAGCATGTGCATGCGGCAGTCCTCGCGCATGAAGTCCTGGGACTCCTTGGACTGGCGCTCGAACCAGGCCTTGAGGGCGTCCGCGTCCTCTCCGAAGGGGACTGTGCCCATGCGAGCTCCGTCGACGATCGACTCCTGGAAGTGGAAGATGATATTAGGGATCAAAACATTATCCGAGTTTTAAGTGTTTTTAATTTGAAAAGATGGTTTTTCCATATTCGGGTTAATCTTTGATCACCAAATACTGTCAAACCTTCTTATCCATAGTACGGGCGCGCATCTCATGCTCGATGAGGGCCGTATTGAACTGCTTCCCCGGCCACAACCACTCCGCAAGGATCACGGTTCCCTTGACGCTGTCACGGACGACGGCCTCGTAGGCAGCGTCTAGGTCAGAGGGGAGAAGCTGAATATGTTCATGTATCTACCTGTCACAGTTCATATGGATTTTTTTCACTATAAATGATGTAAATGCCCCTGGCGCAATTCAACAGAGGTCATATTCGCGACTCTAGGTCCGAAGAAATTCATGATCACGCAATCTAACTCGTTACTGGGTGAAAATATGCCCAGTGGCACTTTTGACACCTGCCACGAGGCACTTATTTCAAGCATATTGAAAGTTCTGAACCAACCTTGCCAGCCATGGCGACTTGAAGACAGGGAAGACTCGGAGTCGGAGTCTGTCCGAGCCACCGGCCATCCTGCTCTATATACTGCGAGTGATCGTTGCGAAAACACACTTCCTCAACTGAGTGTGGCTGGCCGTCAGAGAAGTGAGTACCATGGGGACACAAAAGACCACAGCGCAGAGACGCACTTTGCGAGGAAGAAGAGGGACGAGACGAGCAGAGGACAGATAAATAGGTGAGAGAGAACCTGTGGGGTCAGCACAGAGATCAGTAGATTGCTGTGTCTTTCCTACAGTGCATATGACATCCACGAGGTAGGAGTGCATGAGTGCTCGATAATTTTAAAGAAGGACATGCATCAACTTATTGTTAGCGAAAGGGTGTAGCCAGACATTTTCAAGTCAGTGAACACTAAAGGAATTCTAAAATAGAGTTCATGTCTACCACCGCCCCATCTGCGCTCAGAGCAGGGAATACAGTATGCTCCAATTGTCAGTCTACTAGTAGGTCAAAGTTGCCGGTCCTTCTTTAAAGGAGGGGTTCGGGGACCTTCTGAGTCTCATACGCGACTATGTTCAGGTTGTAGAGCTTGAAAAATCCAATCGAATGGTGTATCTCACTAAGCATTTAGATGTTTATATGGTGAGATAGAGCGTTTAGAACGCCGGGCCTGACGCACAGGGACGGCGCGAAATTCAAATTTCGCACCTGCAATCATATTGGCAGCTTGCCAAATCCTCCGATCTCGTGCCCTGTACACTATAACTTCTATCATTGTTATCTATCAGTGGTTTATTAATCAATTTGTTCCGTTGGCAAGCTGCCACATTTCGACACTGAAGGTCTCCGAACCCCTCCTTTAAAAGGTTTGAAGCATCTACGGGCTATAGATTCCTTTTCGGAAAGATTCCTCCCTCTTTGATCAGTGTGTCTCCCCGACCTTCTGACCGGCACAGTGTATTAGTTAGCCCTGCTTGACACCGTACTAACGACTCCCTTCTGGTCCTTCAGAGTAAACAACTGGACACGATGAATCGCCGTGTGCATGGCCTCGTTAGTATTGCAGCTGTCGGAAGCTGCTCCATGTCGTATTGCAATCGGAGTGAATCACCTTACCCTCGATATCAAGTTCTTTAATGCGATGCTCTACGTAGCTACCGATAAGCAGCGTAATAGAATAGCCAAAGGGCGATCAGTGCATTCTCCGGAAGGTATTTACTGCTTTCCGTGGTGCTTCAGGGATGCTGGTCACGGGCGGGCCGGAATGCTAAAAGGAACAACATATGCTCCAAGACATTAGAGATATGGAGAGCACACCCGACATCAAAGGGTTTAGGATCAGTCTTTGTGCCTCCACCCTAAGACAGTCAATGATCTTAAAATTGTCAATGGGCTTCAGCAAGACCCGCCCTTTCGGCTCATCCCAGTCATTTAGCATCCTCCCTTCCATCTGTTGCCAGTTATAAAAGAGCAATAATCCTCATAATTTGTAGTCAGAGGATGGCTTGATCAAAGAGCAGCCCGTCCGACCCCTCCCAGTCATTTAGGAGCTTCCCTATCTTCGGTCCATCTGCTGCCAGTGATTCGTGCCAATGACCAGAGGGCCTACCCTAGATATTACAATTTGGAGCTACGCACTACCCGTCAGGCCTCAACAATTAATCATTGCCGGGTGTGGATTCGATGTAATCAGAAGACTGTCCTGTCCTATCTTACTCATGTGGTAGATATTATCCTCCCACCTTCTGCTGAGAATGATTCATGACTGCCTGTAAGAGCCTGCGTTCCTCTCGCAGACCATCTCCATTTCTTCTCTCAAAACATCTTCAACAAAGCACTCCGGATGGGGGCAATGCCCTCTGGTTACTTGGGGGATCTGACAAAAGGCGGACTTTCCAGCTCATTCCCATCGCGCCCTATGTATTCCTTACATCTGCTGACAGTGATTTATCCAAAGAGCAAGGGGCCTGACCTCATCGCGCAGAGTAGAGCTCCATCACTTCCCCTTGGACTACCGCAATAAATCTCATCCAAGTCCCTCAGTCACTACAAGCAGACGGTCCGCGCCCCTCTGGGTCGACCCCTCGTGTATATGTAATCCAACCATTCATTGGTTTTGCTCCGGCCATCGCCAAAGATCAAAGGATGAGGGAGGCTGACCTCTCCATGCGAAAATGCGTCCCCCCACTTTCCCCTGAACTTTCACCAGAAAACAGTTCAGGTGGCCATAATGATATAAGTCTGTTCGCGTATGGATCGACCAGTTTCGCCAAGTAGCGGCACAGTGAACCTTTTCTCATCCGTTGGGGCTCATATTCTGGTCAGAAGTACCCCAAGGGCAGTCAAGTTGAAATAGACATTGAACCGGTTTTTTCGACCACCGGTGTCGTAGCTGTGCTTGCTCGAAGACACTGTACTTTTCGCTAAAAAAATAAAGTATAAACCTATTTTTGCCCATAACTCAACAACGCTTTGACCAATTTGAGAGTTTTTACGCTTATTAGAAAGCTGACGACGAGTTCTCCAAAAATTGCCCCAAAATGTACCTTGGGGGGTTACGATAGCAGTTTCCCCGGATGAGGAGTGATAAATATTCAGTGATTTATTTCTCGAATATATGGAAAAAGTACACCGAGATTTTTTTCCATGTGAACACTGATGCCGAGGAGAATCATGTTGTATGGGTTTGTTGGACGTACACTTCCCGAAAATATTTTAATTACGAAAAATGTTGAATTTTAGGCGAATTTGACGTCTAATATCCCAGCAGTGAGACCTAGACTTGGGTCGAAAGTGGTCCTTTTATTTTTCTGACCCCACCAACCGAATCCACTACTAAAAGTAGGGGGTCATCAGCAGCATCTACGACCGATGCATTGGACCCATGATACCCGTATCATGGTCCAAACTCGGTATATGAACTTGAGCGGAATGGGCTAAAAAAGTGTCCCCAT
>JACMIG010003005.1:0-11797 GCA_014805385.1 Levipalatum texanum | reverse complement strand
GAGGGGGAGGGGGAGACGGGGGAGGGGGGAGGAGGGCTACCTTCCAGTTCTCAATGATTCTTGCGGGACTGCTGCTCTTGGGAACGATGCCAACTCCGAGAGCGACTGCCCACGCGAGAAGGACCAGTTGGGGAGTGGTTCCCTTGTCCTGGGCGATGGCGACGACGTCGGAGTCACCGATGAGATCGGGGTGCTGGCGACCGAGGGAAGTGAAGGCCTGTGCTCTCCCTTCTCTCCCCCTTCCCCCTCCCTTCTACCTGGAAGAAGATGCCCTCCTTCTTGCAGTACTCACGAATATCGTTGCGAGTGAAGTGGGGATGGAACTCGACCTCAAGAAGCCTCTTCCTTCCCTTTTCCCTTCCCCTCGTCTTCCTCCCTCCTTCTCACCTGATTCACTTCGGGCATTTCCTTTCCGAATGCCTTGATCTCCTCAATGTGTCGCACCTCGTAGTTGGATACTCCGATAGATCGAATGAGGCCGTCAGCTGAGTCCTCTCCTCCTCCCCTCCCTCTCCCTCCTCCACTCACCCTTCAGCCTCTCCAGTTCCTGATAAATCTCCTTCCTCGATTCAGCATTCTGCAGGTCGTCGTTGGCTCTGTCGTCGCTCTTGGGGTAGTGGATGAGGACCAGGTCGAGGTATCTGCCCACCTTCCCTTCCTCCCCTCCCCCTCCACCCTCTCACTCAGTCTTCAGATTCCTCAGAGACTCCTCGACGTGGCCCTTGGCCTTGGCAGCGACGTCGTCCTTGTCGGGGAAGAATTTGGTGGTCAGGAAGACGTCCGCCCGTGTGAGGCCGTGGCGGGGAAGGGCCTCCTGCAGACTCCTCCGTCTCCCTCTCCCTTCTCGTCTCCCCTCACCGCGAGGGCTGCGCCTAGCTCGGGCTCATTGTGGTAGTACTTGGCAGTGTCGAATAGGCGGTATCCGGCGGTGAGGGCGGCATCGACGGCAGGGGCCACCTGGAGGGGAGGAGAGGGTGGACGGGGAGACTGACCTGGTCGCCGGTGATCTTGTAGGTTCCGAGGCCGACGAGGGGGATGGAGTGCCCCGAACGGAGAGTGGCGCAGGGAGAGGTCATCCTGTGGGAGGGACGCACGATTGAGGGTAGAGGGGAGAGTGGCCGTGACCTCTGTGGACTCTTCTCCATGCCCCTCCCCCTCTCCCCTATCGCAGATCTCTCTTTCTCTCATCGGCATCATGCACTATTTCCCAGTACTAACTAATCCCGTAGAAAAGTCACGCAATTTTATGACATTGATTCAGTGATTGATATTAAATCTTTTTTATTGCAACCTTCGTCATGGTGAAATTTCTCCCGCTGTTTTTAAAGCATGTCCCAATGCTCTCATGTTGCTCACGCGGACTCGCGCAGTCGCAAACAACGCATGATCGGAATTTGTTTTCATCACTTGATTTAGCTCGGGTTTGTGATTTGGGCCGATGACGTCATAAAGCATCTATTTAGTGAACAAATATGGCGGAGTCCCCACCGAACACCCCCGAACTCCCGTCCCTCCCGGGAGCAGCCAACTGCGTCTGTGGCAGTGTTCCACTCCTCACTGCCAACACTCTCGCCGATTCCCTCGGAGTCTCCCCCGCTTACAAACAAGCCGAGTATGTTTGTTTACATCCTTATATATTTATCTGGTTCGTCCCTTTTCACTGCAAACTTTCTCCCTGCAGCTCAGCTCGCTGGACATCGGCAGCGAAGGCCTACAAGTCCTCTCGTGCCCACTCTCCGACCTCACGTCATAGCTTCGATGAAGGCAGCGGTGCCCTTTCCCCACAACAATTCGTATGTTCCATTTCTTGTTCCTTGTACTCGCCATTTGCAGATAAACAAGATCCGAACACCCCTGTCGCTGGAAGACATAGCTCGTGACAATCGACGACGCCACGAGGAGGAGGGCGGAGTGGTGACGGAGGACGAGGGAGGACCACTTGAACTGGAGGCCATCGCCGCAGTCCATGAACTCGCCTCCGTCGTCGACTCCATTTCTGTCTCTGAGATGCTTCCTCGCACAAGGGACCTCATATTTGTCAACCTCAAAACACAGGTTAGTTGAACTTATGATTGAGGAAAAATGTTATAAGAAGCTATGCTTGAACGAAATGTAATGAGTGCTGTTGAGGATGGGCAGCCGTACACTCTGGAGCTGACGTTGAAGGGGTGGAGGGTGGCGTCTCGGCACACGGACTGCATGAACGGGGACTACACGAACGTGGCCCTCCACACTCGATACTTCCACGACGCCCGACAGCTCCTCGATGACATCTGTCCCACCCACGAGAGCAACTTCCACGAAAAACTCACCGAGAAACTCAATTGCCTCGTCGAGGGAAGTTCTATTTGCTCGTAAGTCGTTGCATTCACGATCAATCGCAAGTTATCTTGCATGTTAGGAAACTGGTAACCTTGTACACATTGACATACATTGCGCATGTTTTCAGCTTTAAACAAGTCATACTTCTGTGGGAGCATTTATCAAATTGCCCAAGTGTGTCATGCATTCTATGAATAACTTATCCGGTAGATGACTAGCCGCCTTTCACTATTCACTATTTACAAACAACAACGAACGTTGTACAACCCGTACTCGTATGAGATCCCGTATTCACGTCCGTGGACGTGTATAAAGACATCGAAATGATGCTGTTTGGTTTACACTGAAGCATTGACTCGCAGTGGGAACTACCCGCACCTGGCTACCATAACTACTTTGATCCCACTAAGAGATTATGTTGTAGAGGGTGTTGAGGATTCTCTTGGAGGGCCAGCACAACTCGCCTGATCCCGTCTTCAGGCCATTGCTGAGGTAGACGAAGACGAGCTCGGAGACGGGGTCGACGTGCACCATCTGCCCCCCGTATCCAGGATGGCCCCATGTGAAGGCACCCTGAAGGAGGAGTCTCTCTCTCCCTTTTCCCCTCCACTCACTGGCACTCGGGGATGGGGCTCGTAGAAGAAGCCGTGTCCCTTCATCATCGGATAGAGGACGACCCTCTCGATGTGCCACGATGAGAGAGTGGGACGAGTGAGGAGGGAGAGGGTGGAGTTGGATACGAGCTGCCCCTGTGGAGGGAGTGGTGGGAGGTGGAGGGGAGAGAGTACCTGGAGGAGGAGGGTGAAAGTACGAGCGAGTGAGTCTGCAGTGGCCACTCCCGTCACAGCAGCCAGTGGGAGGGAGGCGACGGCGGGGTCGTTGAGGGTAAGCATGTCCTGTACACTCCACAGTCATAATCCAAGGGAGGAGACACTGACGTATCCGAAGTTGATCCACGAGTGGGTCGCCAGCACCTTCTCGAGGATCCCATCGAAGCGTGCATACATAATACCGAGCATGGCGAGTAGTCGAGGGTCACGGGCGACGTCCCTGTACTTCCCCTTCTCCCCCTCCCCTTCCCCTCCCCCCACCTCAAGTACTCCACTGTGTCTGGCAGTGTGATCCTCGCCGATCGATGCATCTCGTTGTGGGGGACACCGATGGAGACGTCCAAGTCTGCAGTCCCCTTCCCATCCTCCCCTTCCTCCCTCTCACCGTGTCTCTCTGCCACTTCCTCCCGGAAGAACGTGGCGGCGTCTCGTCCATCCACCTGTACTTCTCCTCTTTCTCCACTCCTTCATTGACTCCTCCCACCTTCTTGACAATCTCATCGATGATGAATCCGAATGTGACTGCGTGGTACCCGGAGGCAGTGCCCGGTTCCCACACGGGAATGGCCCTCTCCAACTTCTGTCGAAGTTTCGCCGTTCCCACTTCACTCTGCTCTATTCGCTCTTCCAGATACGGGAGGCCGGCCTGGAGGGAGAGAGTGGGGGATGGAGGGGAGGGGAGGGGAGGGGGAGTACCTTGTGGGTGAGGACATCCTCGATAGTGGTGGCATTCTTTCCGTTCTGTCCATACTCTGGCCAGTGGGTGACGACGAAGTCGTCGTAGTGGATGACTCCCCTGTCGACGAGGATGGCGACAACGAGGGAGGCGACGGCCTGAGTCCTCTCCCCTCATCCTCCCTCCTCTCTTCCCTCACCTTCGTCGACGAGAAGAGTAGAGTCCTCGTGTCCCTCTTCCACTGTCTCCTGGCAGAGGAATCAGCGTATCCTCCCCACAGATGGGCCTTCACTTCCCCCCTGTGGTAGATGGCCACGGAAGCACCTTCTCGCTCCATGTTCTCGTCGAAGTTGGCCCTGTGGAGGGGATGGGGAGGGTAGAGGGGAGGGGGTCGTACTGGAAGTCTCGAAGGACGGGGATGAAGTCGGGGTGAGTCCATCCATGGATGGGAGTGGTTGAGGGTGGAGGGAAGGACTGCCAGCAGAGGAGGGCGGCGATGGCAGAGGACACGGCGACAGTGGTAGAGTGCACCATGGCTAATGGGTGGAGGGGAGTGGAGGGGAGGACGGAGAGGCCGATAAGGGGACGGACGGGGCGTCCTCTCCCTCTCACAGTACAGTCATACCAATTCTCCTTTTCTCTGCATTCTTCCCCTTCTCGACGTGTTCCAATCATGCAATCTGAAAGGTTCCCATGGCACGAGAGTTCAGATCAATCCCATTTCGATGGCCATGTCGATGACGTCACGGGCATAGAAATGGACACTGTGCCCAGACATTTCCGATGACGACTGAACATGCATTGATAGAGCTCAAATGGGCCAAAGTGCACTGGCCATTAGAGATAAGATCTCGAATACTCAGTGTGGTGGCTGCCTTGCTGAAGGTCCTGGAGGAGTTCAGTGCGTCGAGTGGAGGGGGGGGGGATGGAGGGGAGGGAGGGAAGGGGAGTAGACTTTGATTGCATCGGTCCCTTATCGTGTTGTCCCGTGTCCATCACTGTTCTCCGACTCCCTTAGGACAGACGTATCCACTTCCCTTCCCTCCCTCCCTCCACCATTCATCCTTCCGATTCAATCTCGCATTCACAATGTTTTCACATCAAGAATAAATAATATAGAACAATCAAAGTGTTTTGAATAGGTTAACAATTGATATGGTCACATGCCATCATGTCAACAGAGGTGGAGGAAAGGCCTCGTGTCCATCCAGAAACTAGACTCCCCTGCCAGAAGGGCCACTGATGGCAGCTTGCTTCATTACCCCAAAAGTCAACTCGAAGAAGAAAAAGGACGTCAAGAGCAAAGGAGTCACCAGTCCCAAGAGTGGGTCGCACTTCAAAGAGAAGACTGCCGATGACGTAGTCGTAGGGGAACTCCCAGTGGCCGTGGTTGGCGATGGCGTTCTTCATCATTATCCGTGTAGTCGGGGGCGTCCCTCGGAACTTCCCGGGAGGGATCTGCCTCCTCTTCCCGCGATTCCGGAACAACTTGCACATCCCGAAGTCGAACAGGTAGATGCGCCGGAGCTCGTTCTTCTCAGGCCCACGGCGTAGTTACCGTGTTTGCTGCCCCTGAGATGAAGGCCTCATCATTTGATCTTTGATCTTTCATCGTTGATCTTGGTTCTTTGATTAGAAATGTAAACTCTAAAAAAATATTCCTTCATATTTTAATTTCGCTTACGTCCTTTGGAAGGTATATTGTCGACGGAATTAACTTTGCAGAGTGTACGCTCATCGCCATGAGTACGAAAATACATAAATACACGCATTATTGAAGTAGATCAATCTCCTTTTCGCCGGTCGATGGACTAGTAGGCGGGGTTAAGCAGCGCATTTTACCATAAGATGATGTGCGATCATTCCGTTTAGATACATACTTCCGCCGACACTATTTACATCACCAACGTGGTTGCGGTATGTAGCCCCGTTCTTTTCGTTCGCGCTGTTTGATTTTTCAACAGACCCCATAGGCAGAAATACATTCACTGAATTCCATTATACACACTATACAAACAGTTGGCCGTTTTTATTCACCGACTTTTATCATAGATCATTTTATGAAGATATAATTCCAGATAAGTTACATCTGATAACCCCATCTATCTCCGTAAAATAGTCGCTTGAAGAATGTTATCGCAAAATGACTAAATTGATGGCCTATCATTTTTGTATGTTGTAACTCTTCTATTATTATTATTTTATTAGATGATGCTAAGACTAAAGGCCTTTGCTCTTAGACTATCGTGGGATATAAGCTAGGTTGTAGAGATACGCATGTCATTCACGAGAAACTAAGTTCTACTGCAATTTGGATGTTGAATTTCGTGTTCTGACTGTCTTACACAAGCTGATGTTTCGGAGTCCTATATAGCCGGTAGTGTATAACAATACTTGCGAGCACTCTGACGTTTCCTCTGTGCGCTAAATATAACTTGATCGTGAAGATATATTGTTCATTCGTTAATAACTTGCAGAATTTTCGGCCATGAGTGGGCTGACTACTGTGCCTGATAAAATTGAATTCGCACTAGAAGAGGAGAATGTCTTGAAGAAGTGGAAGACCGAGAAGACGTTCGAGACACAACTTCAGTGAGTCTCTTTATTTAATCAGTTTTATCAAGAATGGCGTCAGGAATTCAAAGGATCGTCCTCGATATACATTCTATGACGGGCCTCCGTTTGCCACCGGACTTCCTCACTACGGCCACATCCTTGCTGGTGACGATGGTCTTTGTGCGAAATTGATGAGTACACTTCAGGAACGATCAAGGACGTTGTTACTCGATGGGCTGCTCAGGACGGATTCCACGTCGAGCGTCGTTTCGGATGGGACACCCACGGGCTCCCCGTCGAGTTCGAGGTTATTTACATTCATACTCAGTCGTAGACTCCCCTTTCA
This sequence comes from Levipalatum texanum, assembly GCA_014805385.1. NCBI lineage: Eukaryota > Metazoa > Nematoda > Chromadorea > Rhabditida > Diplogasteridae > Levipalatum > Levipalatum texanum. Next base: position 5,067 of record JACMIG010003005.1, on the reverse strand, counting down.
ATTAGGTGGACAAGACTCTCGGCATCAAGGGCCCTGCTGATATCATGGCCATGGGCATTGACAAGTACAATGCTGAATGCAGAAAGATTGTCATGCGATACGCCACGGAGTGGGAAACTTCTGTGGAACGTATGGGAAGGTGAGTAGCATTTTCTCACTTCAATACTCGTTAATATGATATGATCTATTTCACGCATCCTAATTGAGGTGGATCGACTTCCGTAACGACTACAAGACCCTGTACCCGTGGTTCATGGAGTCCGTTTGGTGGGTGTTCTCGCAGCTAGTCAAGAAGGGACTGGTCTACCGTGGAGTCAAGGTGCGCCAGTTCTGTGGCCATTTAAACTCGATTTTAGGTTATGCCCTTTTCCACTGCATGCTCCACCCCTCTCTCCAACTTCGAGGCTGGCCAGAACTACAAGGATGTCGTTGACCCCGCAGGTGAAAACACAGATTTTTACATTCGTGGAACAAGTATTAACGAAACCAACATTAAACATTCGTAATATAATTCTATTTTGGAGTGGGATATTGCTAACGTGAAATGTTTACAATAACGCTATCGGAATGAGACGTGTTTACTTTAGTTCTGGTTGGATTCCGCCTGGACGAGAATCCGAATCGACTTCTGGCGGCGTGGACAACGACGCCATGGACTCTACCCTCAAACTTGGCCATTTCCGTTCATCCCGATTTGGACTATGTCGTCGTTGCCGGTACATTTTCCCCTTCCCCCTCCCAGTCCACCGCCCTCTGTCAGACCCGGCCACTGGACTCGAGTACATTGTGATGGAGTGCCGCATCTGTGAACTTAAGAACGACCAACTTAAAGTTGTCGAGAAGGTCTGCTGGATGCCGGACACTCGATCCATGTAATTGCAGATGAAAGGAAGCGCATTGAAAGGAAAGACGTACCAGCCGCTGTTCCCGTACTTCGCCCATCTCAAGGTTGTATAGTTGATTGGAGGGATGGGAAAATGTTTGAATGAAGGAGGAACTAGGGGCCTTCCGTGTCCTGACTGCGTCGTTCGTGACAACGGATCAGGGATCGGGAGTCGTCCATCAGTCGCCCTACTTCGGAGAGGTCGAAAGCCTTCCTCTCATTCAGCACCGTGGTGATTTAGGTCGACTACCAGACGTGTCTGGAGAACGGAATCATCACCAAGGACATGAAGATTGTCTGCCCCGTCGACGAGACTGGCAAATTCACTGCCGAAGTTCCCGACTGGCAAGGAGTCTACGTCAAGGACGCCGACAAGTCCATTCTCAAGAAGCTCAAGGAGATGGGCAACCTTATCCGGCAGGGAGAGGTTTGGTGGGAAGAGTGAAAGGGATTAGTTGGTTGTTGAGGTTCGCCACTCGTATCCCTTCTGTTGGCGTTCGGAGACTCCTCTGCTGTACAAGGCAGTTCCCTCTTGGTTCATCCGAGTGGAGAGTCTCATTCCTCGCCTTCTGGCCGCCAACGAGCAGACCACATGGCCAGTACCCCCTCACTCTATATCTCACTCCTTTCGTTCAGGGTGCCCACCTTCGTGCAGGAGAAGAGATTCGGCAACTGGCTGCGCGATGCGCGTGATTGGGCTGTCAGCAGGAATCGATTTTGGGGTACCCCCATCAACCTCTGGGTATCGGACGACTTGGAGGAGGTGCCCCTTCCCCCTCCCCCTCGCCCATGGACTGTCTCCCTCATCAGATTGTGGCTCCTTCCTCCATAGCCGAACTGGAGCAGCTGTCGGGGGTGAAGGTGACGGACCTGCACAGGGAGAAGTGAGAGGGCGGCACCATGATGCCGAACTGATCTCCTTTCCAGCGTTGACCACATCACGATCCCCTCATCCACTGGCAAGGGAGTCCTTCGTCGTGTCTCCGAGGTTCCCTCCACTTCTCCCTCGTCCATATCCACTCCCTAAAGGTCTTCGACTGCTGGTTCGAGTCCGGGTCCATGCCCTATGCGCAGAATCACTACCCCTTCGAGAACAAGAAAGTTGCTTTTGTATTTGGATGACAATAACCGTCGATGTTGAGACGTTCGAAGACAACTTCCCCGCTGATTTCATCGCAGAGGGAATCGACCAGACGAGAGGCTGGTTCTACACTCTCCTCGTTCTCTCCACTGCCCTTTTCAACAAGCCCCCCTTCAAGGTGCACTCCGCCTCTTTCCAATGTGCCAATGAAGTGGCATCAGAATCTGGTGTGCAATGGGCTCGTCCTCGCCACCGACGGGGCCAAGATGAGCAAGAGCAAGAAGAACTACCCCGATCCCATGCAGGTACGAATGACAGGAGGGGTTGTCTATTCAAAGAAGATAGTAATATATAATGAACAGGTTGTGCACAAGTACGGAGCCGATGCCCTTCGCCTGTACCTCATCAACTCGCCCGTCGTCAGGGGAGACAACCTTCGATTCCGCGAGGAAGGCGTCAAGGACGTTCTCAAGGTACTCCCCATCCCCTCTCCCCTCTCATGACCCTCTCAGGACGTCTTCCTCCCCTGGTTCAATGCCTACCGCTTCTTCGTCCAGAATGCACAGGTCCTTGAGAACGTGAGTTAATGTCCTCTCCCCTTTGATTGGTTGTGTTCAGCAGACCGGAACTGCCTTCTCCCTCCTGGAAGAGAAGTCGGAGAACGTCATGGACAGGTTGCTCCCCTCCCTCCCACCACCCTCCATCCGTCTTCTCTGCAGGTGGATCGAGTCTTTCACGTGGTCCCTGGTCAACTTCGTCCGCAAAGAGATGAGCGAGTACCATTTGTACGCCGTGGTGACTCCTCTGACTCGCTTCTTCGACACCCTCACCAACTGCTACATTCGACTGAATCGTCGTCGCATCAAGGGAGATGAAGGGGAGGACGACCGTCTCCACTCCCTCTCCTCCCTTGGCCGAGTCCTCATCATAATCACTCGTCTCATGGCACCATTCACACCCTTCTTCTGTGAACACATCTGGGAGAACCTCAAGAAGGCCAGTCGCCCCCTCCCCCTACCCGATGGGAGCCTTCTGCAGGTGGCAGGGGCCACCTCCTCCTCCATCCACCTCGAGAGACTCCCCCAGCCAGAGACAGAGGCCATCGACGAGGCAGTCGAGAGAAGAGTCGCCGCCATGAGGGAGACCATCGACCTCGTTCGAGTCATTCGGGAGAGGAACAAGAGGCCCGTCAAGGTTCCCCACCCCTTCTCCTCCCCCTCCCCCACTCCTCACTACAGACTCCTCTCCGCACTGTGGTCGTCATCAACCGGGACGAGCAGTTCCTCGAAGACCTCCAGAGTCTCCAGTCCTATCTGCTCAACGAGACCAACGTCGAGAAGCTCGTCGTCTCCCAGGACAAGGAGAAATATGGAATCACCCTCAAGGCGCGTCCTACTTCCTTAGTATCACAATATACGGTTACAGGCCGAGCCAAACTTCAAACTGCTGGGAGCTCGACTTAAGGGAGACCAGAAGAAGGTCACCGACTACCTCAAGAACAAGGTCACTGAGGCTGAGCTCGAGAAATTCATCCAGGACGGTTGGGAGGGTGAAATCGCAATGTTTGAATACCTCCTCAGGATCACTGAATGTGCTCGGATTCGATCTGACGGCGGAAGAAGTGGCAGTGAGCTACGCCTCCAAGGGAGGACAGACCAGCGAGGCATTCGAGTCCGAGAGCAATGCCAAGGTCCGCCCTTCCCCTCCCGCCCCTCCACTTCCCCCATTCACCACCGCCGTTTAGACCATAGTGCTCCTGGACTGCAAGCTGGACGAGGAACTGGAGAGGAGGGGGCTGCTGAGGGAGGTACCTACACTCACCCCTCCCCTCGACTCCCTCCCCTCAGGTGGTGAATCGAGTGCAGCGACTGAGGAAAGAGGCGAAGCTCATCGCCTCTGACCAAGCCACCGTCTACGTGGAGATCGAAGCAACTGTTGGCCTATCCCTTGACTCCCTGCATCGCCCCCCTCAGGGTCAATCCGTCCTTCGCCAGCTCGTGGAAGAGCAGAAGGGAGAAGTGGAGGCAGCCACTGCCACTCCCATCGTCCTCGGAGCCCCCGAGGAGAAGGTCGCCCTCTCCATTGACGCGGAGATCAAGGACGAGAAACTGAAGGTGCCCCCCCCTCCCCTTCGACTATCTGCGGATACTGCAGCTGCACCTGGTGAGTGCGAGTGCGCGGGGAGGAGACGCAGTGACTGTGAGGGCGGATGGAGCCAGTGCCTCCTTCATCACGGGCAACCTCTCCTACAACGACTTCCTCTACGAGGTCAGTCCATGGGGGATGGAGGGGGAGGGGGAGGAGTGCAGGTGCGGAGTGCCCTCGACCTGTGGAAGGGCGCCATCAGGCTGTTCACCGAGACGGGAGAGGCAGTCTCTTACACCACTGATCTCTCCTCCCTCCACGGAAAGACACTCCATGTCAAGTAGACCACCAGTTATGGATGTTGTTTCATTTGTTTAGGGACATGTTTTGTTACAGTCGAAAACATGGGGAACCCCGTGGATACAAATGACAAGCCAAAGGACTGGGGGGTTTGCCTTTATGCCCTTGGTTTGTTACTCGTGTTCAGGCATACGAACCTTACGGCATGTCTTAAATTATTTTAGAATTCGAATCTTTTATCGTTCACTCGTTGTTACAATTAATCGTGTTACTGCATTTCGTTATCGCTAAAGAAGCTTTATGGATAGTAAATAAAATATTTGACCGTTATTCCTTTGACTAGTTCTACTCGCACGATACAACCACACTCCGTAAGCAACTACAAGGGAAACGAAGCATCGTAGAGGCAAGATCTCAGCCCTCTTCCATGGACACTCACGAAGTGGTTGTGGTGGTGTCAGTGGTGGTCTTCTTCTTGTAGTACTTGGTGGTGACATGCCTGTTCTCCTCCCTCTCCCCTTCTCCCTTCCCCTTCCCACCTCGAGATTACTCCTGGCTCGAGAGGCTTCTCGATTACCCTCCTCTCCTCCTCCTTCAACAGGGAGATCTCCTTCCCCGGATCGGCACTCGTCGCCAGTTCCCTCTTGTACGAGATGTCGTGTCCCGACTGGTCACGGTATCCTCCCTGACTCCGCCCCCCTCCTCCCCTCCCCCCCTC
>JACMIG010003003.1:0-13372 GCA_014805385.1 Levipalatum texanum | reverse complement strand
CCCTGCCCGGTCTATGGAGACCACACCCCTCCGATCAACAACGTCATCTTCTACACAACACATCGCCTGCTCCCTTACCCGATCGGAACGATAAAGAAATAAGAAATAAGAAATAAGAAATAAGAACTGCACCATGGAACTCGGGAGCCATCGATTGAGATCCCATCGTTAGCCCTTGCGAGATGAAGAATTCGTCGTCGTCGTCGTCGTCGTCGTCTTCGGATGAATCCTCCGCTGGCCTTTCCAACTGTTCAGACTCAAGGCGCTGCGAATTCATGGAGAGGCCCGCGAAAACTGCAAAGTCATTAGATAGAACACCAGGGGACACCATGTTGTAGTACCATCCTATGCACTTTTCAGAGACTTCGTTATAGACACATATATCGCCTTTTATGAATTGATCTATTAATCTTTTAGAACACGAACTGTCAGAAGGAGACTGTGATTGGATCGCGGAAGCTGTTTCCTGCGAGTCGAGACCTGCAACAAATTTGCATCCGAATATGTAAGTCTAAATTTGAACATTTTAATTGAAAAAACATTTTTAGCATAGTCATTTAAATTTATAAAATTACGTTGGCTAAGCCTCCTGCCGTGGTGAGTTGTCACGGTCCGAGCATCGGCATCCAAGCGCATATTCGACTCTCCGAATACTGAAACAATACCCTATTCGAGCTTCACTGATTAAAATTGTAATTAAATTAATTCGAAATATTATCGACACTAATATTTTTTTAATTTTTATTTTATTTTACCACAATCACCCCTACCTTCCTCTTATTCCTTTTATAATGCCGTGGAACCGATTATATTAAACTAACTATCTGAAACCGGCTGGGAGATGTCGAAGTCGGTCACATCTTGCGATTCGATGAATTCTGAAGTTATAGGTTTGTAATCTGCATAAATTATCATTTTTGTCTACGATTTGAATATTTAAAATTTAAAATTACGTGAGTTTCGCTGCCTGTTCGATCGGTCGGGCAAGGCAGGAATAGCGAATTGGAATCCAGTATCTGAAAACAACATATTACTATTTATATAAGACAATTTCTCACAGTATGAAAGTGGCAGATCGCTAGACGGCGGTGTTCCACCAGCTCCGGAGTTTTCTTCTAAAAATTTAATTCAAATTTTGCTTTTTATAGCATAATATTCGTTACGTGTTGGTCGCGGTGATCCTCCAACGGAAGGGGGCAGATCGGGAAGCGATTCAGGAACTATAATTGATATTTTATTTTGTTATTTCGATATTTAGCTCACCTACGTCCCACCAGTGCGTTCCCTCAGGTTGAAGCTTGTGCTCTCCATACTGGAATCCCTTCTGTCCATAAGAGAATATCATCGGGTAGGCTAGTGCGTCGGTGAGCGGATGGAAGTAGGGAAGAGTGGCTACTCGATTACTCTTGGTGTAGACGTAAACACTGGTAGATGGTGGAGCGCCATGCTCATCTGGGTGAAAGACGAATGACGTCAGCTCTGCGCGTGGTCGGGACAGAGTGCCAGGGTGACGTCCCAGGAGCTCTTCGGGTTGGGGAGCGCGTAGCTCCATGCAGACCTCCGGAATTTCGGCATTCTGGTTCTTGGCATCCTTCAAGATGTCGCTAATGCAATGGAATTGTTTTGCAAGGTAGTTTTTCTCCAGGAAGACGTCTGACAGAGAGTAGATGACGTCCTCAAGTTTGTCCAACTGATTCTTGCTCATCGGATTCTTCATGCGAAACCTTGCGGCTTCGTTCGCATCAAGTAGAGCTGGCCGTAGAGAGGCTCCATGTCTCCGGGCGGAAGTACCGATCCGACGCGAGTGTGAACAGCTCCGGACACTTTGATGAAGGGAACTCCGATGAGCACTTCTCGGGTGTACGAAAGAGAGGACATCTGGAACGCTCGGTTGACGGCGAGAATGTTCGCTCGTAGCTCTTTCGACTGCTCGTTGTTGCCATTCAGAAGGTTCACAATCTCTTCTGGCTGGTCGTAGATCGGTGGAATGTGAACCTTGCCTTTAGAGCAACAATGGCTCGGCTTTGGATGGAATGTAAGGGCATCACAGTATTCACAGACGCTGATCGTGTCAAGGCGGTAGGGGTCCGGAAGAAAGGAGGTAAAGTCCTTTCGCTGATCCGGAATTTTGAAGGATCCCTTTCTCCTTAGCGGTCGCAGAGGATCATGACGCGAGAGCGCACGGATCTCCGCATCCCTTGCCAGACGCGCCTGTTTCTCCGCTGCATCTTCCGCCAGCCGCACCTTGTTTCGCCGTGGTCGGTCCTCCTCCAAACGCGCCTGTCGCTGTTCTGCCGTTTCATTCTGCCGCGCCAGTCTCCGCGCTGGTCGGTCTGCTCGACGTAGTCTCTCCTGTTCTTGATGCGACAATTGTTCACGAGAGTCACGACGAGCAGATGTGTTACTCTGGCGATTACGGTGTCGCTCCTCCTCAGTCATCTGCGATCGTATCTCTCGTTGAGTATCAGCAATCTGGCTTCGAACTCGACTCCGCTCATCTTCTGTCATCTGCGATCGTATGTCTCGTTGAGTAGCAGCATGCTTCTGGCGGTTCCTAGTCCGATCCTCCTCAGTCATCTGTGATCGGATGTCTCGTTGGGTAGCAGCATTCTGTTGACGAATTCGAATTTCATCATCTTCAGAAAGCTGAGATCTGGCAATTCTTCGAGCGCTTGTATTTTTTTCAGTCGCTGCAGTACTCTCCTCCTCCGTTTCTTGTCCTCGTTGTTGTTGTCTCTGCTCTTTATTCTTCATTTTTCGTTTTTCACGATCCTCCATTGTTTCCCGATCCCGTTGTCGTCGATATCGCTCTCGAGCCATCCTCCTCCTTTCTTCTACTTCTTCCTCAGTGAGTGAACTCTGCGACTCCGCTGCCTTTCTGCAGCTCTGGAACGAGAAGTGCTCCGCGACGTTCCACTGTCGTCTGTTGTTTGGCTGTCCTCGTTAGTCTCCACCTCCATTCCAGCGGCACGCACTCGAGCGGCAATTCCGGCGATGCCTCCTCTTCTACGTCGAGACTGTTTGGGGAGGCCATGAAGATCTGTTCTTTCTCTCCTCGTCCTGCTATGATCTTCAGGAGAGCTCAGTTCTTCTAGCTGCATATCACCACTATCTATTCGTTCTGGAGAGGAATCTGCCCTTGGAAGTGGTTCTGTCTGGTTACCTAAAATATGAACAATTAGAGATCTAAAAATGTAATATTTAAAATGGTTCAAAACTAATTCAAAAATCCCCACTTATGCAGCTAAGCGCGTTTAACGGAGCCGAAAAAAATCCTCTGTCTATTGTCCAAGGGGGTCCGCCTGGTATGTCAATATTAAAAGAAATAAATGAAAAGAGAGAAGATACTACAGCAGACGAAACGAAAAAGAATTCGCGGTTGATAGCTCAGTGGCGCACCTAATGCTTGGCTTAGGTCAATTTTATATGCATGCGAGCAGTAGCTGTATCCCGTTGTGCGATTGTTGTGTCAGCGTGGCAATCTTTGGAAACCGCGCGCAGTGTGATAATTTCCGAAACGTCACCACGAGGAGTCGGAGTGCGGTCGTCATGTCGGACCGAACGTGGTGGCTGCTCTGTGAAACGGATGATATATAGGAAAAGGGGATGGAGTGCGTTTACCGAAGTTCTCATCATCGCCTTCATTGCGCGAATGCTTTGTAGTGGTGGATTGTGATGTGGCAATGGATGCTGGTCGAATTGAAGTAGCTGTTGGATTTGCTGAAAAAAACGGTTGAGTTTTTGAGGCCTGTTACCTGTTTGGTTGCCAGAAACGAAACCACGCTTCTGAATCATCCTGGAAAATTATATCATCACTTGAAACCTGCAGGGAATACGTACGAAAGGGTGATGTCGAAGACAGGCTTCAATTGATGCTCGATCGACTGCATGAGCGCATTGTCAAAGGGCGGATAATTGGAACAGAGAGTGTTGAGATAATTGTCAGCCACAGCACGAGAGGAGAGAATCAGCTCGGATTTCCTGCCCATCATCACTTGAAATCGAGCGACATCGGCCGCACAGTTGTTAGCGAAAACGACGTCTTTGACTGGCTGCAATGGGATCATTAAACACATCTACATCACCGTTTCACCGCTAGTGGCAGGCATGTCAACATTGCTTTGAGTGCCGTCGCTAAAGCCACGTTGATATCCACTCGGAACACGCCGCAGCTGAGAAATGGAAGTATCTACAAAGAGCATGGGGCTTTAGAGTTCCGCATACACATCGTACCACGCGGTCGCACTCAAGGTGAGCTGCTAAGCGTATCGTTGTTTCATACGCCTTAAACAACCGAATACGTAGTTCTGCATCAGCAGCAGCATTTGCGGCCTTGTTTTTTGAGGGTGGTCTTTGCTGCGGGCCCACGGCGTGAATGATGTCTTAATAATATTAGGTCAAAGCGAGCAGGGGGAGAGGAATTTACATTTTACGTCCGGCATATTTCCCGCGCGGGTAACTGCAGCTCCTCCCTCGGGAACGCTGGCAACGCCCACGGCACGATAGTTTTGCATTGTCGCGGCACAGTCAGCAATCAAGGGTGCTTTTCCGGCATTCTTGAGAGCTTTTGCCACGTTATCCCCAAGAATCAGTTGTCCGTTTGCTGCGTTGCATACGCAGCCTCTCGGAGCCTTAGCATTCCCGATGTCCATCTTGATAATCGTAACCCTCGTGTAGAATCCTCCGCTAAAAACGTGGATAGTGATTATGATACTAATTAAAAAGGTACCCTCCGTATATGGGCACTCTGCGTTCTTGATCCTGATCGGAAGAGTAGTTTTGAGGGACTTTGGGAGGATGAGACTTGAGGTTCGCGTAATATTTGGAAAGACGAGACGGATTGCTGCACGGCAGAGGAAAGGCTGACGAAACGGATGAGGCGTATCGAACAGATGGAATCGGAAATGTGTGTTTGCCTCCGATCAAACTCGCAAACGAATCGTAGTCTCTTTTGTTGCGACACATGAATGTTATTGTTGAGAGCTGAAAAGTGACAGATAATTTTCTAATTACTTCATTCAAAGGCTACCTCATTTCGCTCCTGGAGTGCAGCAGAGAAGGCAAGCAAGTGCGCCGAGTGAGAATGAATTGCACGTTTTGCGTCGATTGATCTCATGCACTGAAATACAAAAAAAAATTTAATCTTACCATACGATAACACTTACGATTGAAGAAGTCGATAATACTTCAGCTTGATGAAATATCTCCTTGTACACACGGAGAACCTTTTCTTGTTCCTTCAGCAATGGTTCGAGATGGAAACCGTCGAGTTCAACGTAGTATATTATAGCTAAAATAATATTACATGAAATTGCATTTAACTCTATTACCTTTGAATTTCATCTTTCCCGCTGTACTGACGAACACAAATCCAGGAGGGAGGAGACCGTCGGAATCTCGAAAGCAGTTGTATTTTGTTCGCAGTTCAGCTTGCAGTTCGGAGCCCCCTTCTCTCCGAATGCGATTGTTAACCGATCCTTTTCGTGAGCACGGACAAACGAGGACCTCACATGAAGTGCATTGTTTGGGTACACCTCTTTGCAAAGTGATCGTCCACAGCGGTTTCTAAACTTTGAATATATTTTGAAATATATAATTTTATACAACCTGGTTCATATTGTTGTCAGCAGCACACTTAGAGCTGCGCAGCGCTTCTTCCCCATCGCTAGTTTCGTTGAATTCAAAATGTAATGATTGCTAAATAAAGTGAAAACTCGGTGAGATTTTCCTTCTCGAATTCAGGCTTTCTGCGCATCGGAAATCCGTAGTGCCTCAAAGAAAATGTAACAAAGTTGTTATGTAGGTATTGAATTAACTTTTTCCAAACGTTCATAGTCCTGTCCCTGGTTCGATCGAAGATGCCTCGTGAATTCGGGAAGAGGCAGAGAGCAGTTGCTAGGCCGAGTCCGTGTCCGGACGATTGCAGTGAAATTGAGTTCCGACCGAGAACTTTCGTGAAGCAGTCCACTTCTGCTTTTCGGCGCGTAACGAATCGAATGTCGGTAATCTTAAAGTAATATCGATGATAATGCTGTGAATAGCTCATTGTCATTACGCCGTGATTTGTTTCCGTGAGAACGGCTTGAAGCGCGATGCTAATCGTCTCCCGCGTGCCCATTTCGTAGGGTTTGAGAAAAGGAAGTACCTAAATCGAGCTCAGTATAATATATGAAAATTGAAACACATCGTACCAGAGCACGAATGGAATTCTCCGAAGACCTCTTGATGATGTTGGTGTAAAATTTGCCAAGTTGATCTTCGCGCTGTTCCTTCGTGAGGTGCGTCCAGTACAAAAAGCGGCATTGAGTGTTGATGTGAATGAATCCTGATATGATCAGGGTAAGATTTTGAAGGCAATAATTACCGCGATAGCTCTCTGGGATTTGGAGTGGTGTAAACAGCGCATCTCCGTCTGCGAGCGCAGAGCAATCATTTTCATCGCGATGTCTCTGAATAGTCTGGGCAACGGCATCCTCATAGCGGGCGCCGAGTCGTTCGCAAAGAAAAACGTCCAGTCCATCGCATGGTGACAGAGTAGAGTTCGAGCTGACCACCATCGCACTTTCGATTCCTTTTCCAATGTGGTAAGTGGAAATGTCCGCCTCGCATACAGATATGCTGATTGCTGGAGATAAAAGCAACCTGAAACTATCGAATACGCTTCAAAAAAAGAAAACGATCTACTTCTAAATCTCAATGCTAGGTGAGCAAGGTCACTGCATCAGCGAAATCTAACATTGGTAATAACTGTAGCATACCCTTTGCCTTGAGCTGTGGCCTCTTCAAGACTGATTTCCTCAGTAAGAACCGCAACTTGCAGGTCTCGCGACAGCTGCGTAAACAGATCAATCCCGTCCAGCCGCCGAGACATCCTTTGCATTCTGAAATGCACATACTAATTTTTATGCGACAATTTTATTGATATTTATTCGTACCGTGAAGAAAGCCACGCTCGATTCTCATCGTTCAACACTAATGGTTTTGGTGAGAGTGTTTGCAGGAGCTTGAAGGCGGAGTCATCGCCACATAAAACGATGACGTTGCTGATCTGAAATATTCGGAGATTTTTCCTCAACAAACCCATTCACTTTGCCAGAAAGCGATGAAGCTTCGGACAGAAGAGAACAGATGAAGTATTCGACGGCACGAGATCCAAGAGCCGAGTATCCAAAAATTGGAATCACCTTCAATAGTTTCATTCCCGCTGAATCCGTTTCGTTAAACTTACCACAGTATCAGTATACTTATGCATCTTTCCAAACAACTTTCTGTAGAACGCTCTCATCCTTCCGGAAGTACGCCCGAATCGCCTCACAAAAGCAGACGACTTGGCGATTCGAGGTGGAATAGCAAGCAGAAAATCTATGGTTTGATTTGTTTGTTGTTTTTGAAACTAAGATCAATTTACCGTGCGTCACAGAGGCGATCGGACTCTTCATACGAATCACATCGCATGGGCGAGGCGATTTGCGAAACCTATGTGCCGACCGATACTCTGCAAGAGCCTTTGTTGTATCGACGCGAATCACATCATCATGCTCCCGAAAGAGATTGTCATCTGAAATATCAAATTTTCACTCGTCAAAAATGAAACAAAATCACCTGCTTGAAGCACTTGGTTCACCTCCCTTACACGCGCAGAACACAGTGGGACTGCGCTATTTGGTGGTAAAACGGTGAGAAGAGGACAAGATACGTTCATGACTGAAAGAGCAACAATTTTTCGTGCAACAGCTAAATATGAAGATCTCGGGTTCATGATAACAATGAATTAAAGCAAAGACTGAATTGATGATTAGCATATTGGGAATCTTCAAGTTTCTGCATAAATAGAGTGTAAGAACTTTCACAAAATAATGATCGGCGAACCATGACATAAACATCCTAAGATAGTATATGATTCGTATGCAGAGTTACAGAGCGCTCACATGTCATCACGAATGCATGGCGCTTGAAATGATTGTTTTGCATCGCTTTGCATCTGTCCGCCCACTTGTTGTAGTGCGCCATTTTGCAGAATTCAACTATTACACTCTGATCCGTTCAGTGAATCGGTACCACAAAACATCAGTTGTTCTGCGAACAGAAAAACAATCGTATCGTCGCTAAATCATTTCTGCAGTCAGCAATAAATATCAGTCTTCAACGAAAAAAAATTCCATCGCAGCGACCCGTTCATTGAACGGCAGTGACCATCGCAGCCTTGAGATTGGGTTCAGGATCCGCCGCTTCCGCAGCATAACCCCCAAGAAATTATTTTCATTGTCTTCAACGAAAAGTTACCATCGGAGCAGGCTCGTGATATCGCCTTTTATATAGTAATAGATGAGAGGCTGGCGCAGGGAGTTTAGTGAGGTAAACGCAGTAAAATGGTGTAATCGCCCATGGGCATGTGAGAAAATAAGAGAAAGCAATGCCAGCTAGGTTAATGTAAGCGGTTCTCCTCGAATCTCAAGCCAAAAGAGTCGTGTCTCATGCGGGGGGTAGCGATTACACCATTTTTACTGCGTTTAACGAAGAGGGTGGCAACCGTACATTCCGTATCGTTAATTCCGCCGACAATACCAGCAACGCAACTAACGTGTAGAGAGTATGTTCGCATGAGTGTGTCAGCAAGCAATTCGGAGGGGATAGTAGACGAGAAGACGTCAGAAGGTAATGAGTGGCTTCTGCTCTAGTTTTTAGCCAAATTTATTCTAAGGGCTCAGCTTGATTATATACAACTGAAATGCAGATCTAATACATTTGGCCATCTGCTATATCAAAAGGTACCTGAACGCCAATTGCTCAACATGATAAAACTAACCTACAAGGAACTCGCTCATTTTGGGGATTTTTGTGACAGGTGTGGAAAAGTGCATTTGCACTTGAATCGGGGCGCGATATTCTCGTAAAAGTTGGGGGCGCCATCTCAGCGGACTTTACCACTGAATGAACCCATCAACAGATGTTCGCAAAACAACTGGTGTTTTGTGCTCCCGATTCATTGAACGGATCAGCGTGTAATAAACAGTAGTTAAAAACAGTCATTAAATCATTTCTGTAGGGAAGACGGATACTTGGGGGCCTCTTCAGTGCACAACAGTTGTTGTGAGAAACGAACAGAAGTCAAAAATAGCCAGCAATACCCAATTTCTATCAAAGTGCACGCAAGCGTAGCCTAAGGTGAATAGTTGTTCCATCGGTAAATTCATGGTTGGTTTTTTTATATTTGTAAGTGTGACATAGACGCATACAAGGGCTTAGCGCACATAGATTTGAAACATTAGAGATTGGAGTCCAGTACGAGAGCAAAACAGTCTCCATTGTGTCTAACGGTTTGCGCAAAACATAAATTTAAAAAGTATTGGAAGTGCACCACTTCCATAGAAACAAAATCTCTCAACCAAAGTCTGGCAAAAGGAATAAATGATTTCCGATCTACTGTTGTTGTGGCATGTGGATCAGTCATATAGTAATTAAATAAATCATCGGGGTAGGTTGGACGGACACTGCAAATATCACAGCAGTTTTGCTCCCAATTGTTATAGACAAACAGAACCTGTGCAGTTATCGGAATGATCGTTCCAGACTATACGTTCATCGCCCTGCGATCTCTATCCACTGTTCTCTCTTTTCTCTAACCGCCACACAACGAGAGAACAATGGAGCGAGAGCGCAGGGCGATGAGCGTGTAGTCCGGAACGATCATTCCGCCCGCATTCCTTCAATATTGGCGTCTTCTGCATGTTATCCGTTCTTCTGCCGGGACTTGTTAAGGCAGTTCGAAACTCTTTTAAATGCACATTCCACCCGAATTGTTCTTTTTTAATTTAAAATAGAGCTGTCTCGTCATCCGACTACTGGAGAGAGTTTCGAGTCTAGATGCAAAGTGAATTGGTAGATGCAAAGTGAATGGTGCCCCAGGGGCATGCCTAACAATTTCAGTATTTGGTTCTGTGTTTAATCTTATACATTTAAGTTCACGTTCACCGACGTCAATACAACTGGTTAAATTGATCGTAAAAAATTCGGAAATTGCATGACACTGCTAAAGAACTCAGTGACTACATCTTTTTAGCCATAGGGACCACATTTCCAAAAGAATTCAATATTTTCAGATGTCGACGAAATTCTCAAGCGCGTTGGAGAAAAAGAAGAGAGAAAGGCTGAGCAGCAAGAACAATGCGGTGGCTTCCAGAGTGGAGAAAAAGCACTAACATGCTGTGAATTTGGCACAGTTTTCAGGCCTTTTTTCACCTTTTCCGTATCGTTTTTTGCTCGATCAAGTCGCTACCAAAACACCGTTCTTGATACCGTTTGTTCTGAAGGAAGTCGCAATTCATAGGCGGAGCGCGGAAACTTGCGTCTTCCTTTCCTCGTGTAGCCAAGGGGGGCAAATGCTCGAAGGGAATTGCCCGTGTAGACAAGGGAGGGGGGATTCTCGATCAGCGGCGTGTGGAACCTTCTTCAACGTGAAAAACACAGCTGTTGCGTTCCTGCCATCAGCAGCTGATGAATCCTGCTTCAATAGTATCATAACAGCAACTGTTGTTCCCAACCCGTTCCATCCTTGAGCGGGTTGAAAAAGCAGATTGCAGCTGTTACACGAAACATAACGATAGAGCACATTTAAATGACAAACGCTAGTTGCGAGGCTGATCCTTCAATCCAATAGTTGAAAGGTGACATTAGCCACTCTTGCATAATATCAGGACTGACCATCTTGAACTGATATAGTTCCCTTATCAGAAATGAAAAATGACCCTGGTCACATTTGAACTTCCGTCGGCGCTCTTGCAAAATATTGGAACCCTGCCTGATAAAATACTACTATTGCCACTCTTGCCAAGTCTTCGTAACAGCATCACAACGACAACAAGGGGATTGCCGGACCACCCTCATATTATCGACGATCCAAAAGCGTCCAATATTCCTTTCCGTAGGCGATGCTCTCTCTCCATAGAAAAAAGGGTTCTCTTGTCGTCTGGCAGGTCAGAGACAAGGAAGAGAGTTTAGCGCATAGGTACAAAATGTAAACGAGGTTGTATCGCCGATAGTAGATCACACGCAGACCTTCACTGGAGCATCGAGCAGGATAAGATGACATGTGGCACGTGGATCACTTCGTGTTCTCCAATCCAACAGCTTTTTGTTTTTCACTCCAATCTCTATGTGTCTGCCACTCCGATCTATCCGTGTTTTCCATCCCGATAACTCCGTGCTCCATCGAGTGACGCTCCCTTAATTCTTTAAAAGTAACCCGCAATGTTTAGTCGTTTTTAGATTGGTCTTCACAGAATGCAAACTTTCAGATGACGAAGAATTCCTCAAGTGCGCTGAATACGAAGTCGGATGCAGCAATGGACGGGAAGAAGAAAAATCCGATCCCCTCTGCTATAGTGAGTAATGTCTTCATTTACAAATAGACAATCGTGTGCTAATAAGCTGGTTCTATTCGGGAGTTCAGGGCATTACAAAATGGTCTTTGATATATTACGTGTTAAGAGCAAGTCTGGGAAAACTGCCAAGGGGGAGCGACAGGGTGGCAAGAAAGCGCGGCGTGTGCCGACCACTGTGAGTTGTAATTCATAGGCTGTGAGCGGAAACTTGTATCTTCCTTTTAGGTCGTTGTCGATGGGCGCGAGCCAAGGACAAAGAAAGTTCGGAACGACAATGGTGCGTCCGAGGCAGAAGATGATGGGGACGAGCCGTCTACGAGTACCGCTCGTTCTGGACTCGCATGGACGGGACGATCCGACTCACCGAGAATCTGCTCTGCCGAATACGTAAGTTATACATTCTATTAAATATAATTATCTTGAATGATGGTAAATTTCCCATTCCGATCGACCTAACAGAATCGGCGGAGCTACTTCTCGAGTGTATCCATGAGGGCAATTGCCCTGAACGTCTCCTAAGGTTCGAGCATCTGTTCCGGACGAAGGAGGAAACGGAGAGGAGGCACCCACGGATGCTTCCAGCCGCACAGGTGAGAAATCCGTTAGCATTTACAGCGAAATATGAAATTATTACAGCTTGAAATGTTGCACTACGTCGCGCTAGAGCTGAAGCTTGATCGGATGGATGCGAAATCCACGACCGTCGCAGATGTGCAGTCGATCATGGAGGGATTAGTCGCCTTTCCGGCGAACTGGAGGCTTGTCAGGCTCGTTCTCATTCCCGGGAACGCGAGCCAACTAATATGCCAGGCCATGGTAAGTAAAAAAATTGATATTTCGATAATATTGAACTTTACACTATCATTGGAATTGGATAGCGATTACAGACACGGCAACGAACTCCTCTGACACTCCTTGACGCGCTGAAACTTCGCAGATGTTACAACGCGGTTGGGATAAAACTTGAAGAATTCCTTCGTAAATTTAATTGCGGATGGTTCCAAGGAGCAGAAGACATGTTCAAGGTACACCCAATTTCCTTCATCCATTTCTTTCTATCAGCCAAATCGTAACTATTGGTGATATTACAGGCCATAGAAGGATCAGATTCTGATGCTCGATGGCGCTTTCGCGAATGGCGTTTCGAGGACGACATCGGAGATGCCCTCGATGAAGCTATCCAAAAGGATACGGTACTCAAGAACCACGAGCAATTGATGCAAGTTATAAGGTGAGTATAATGCTTCACCGGACAAAACGGAACATTGTCTATTTAAACGGCAATTTTCACCATGACATTACATTTTACAGCAGCAACTCGGTATTGAAAGCCCGCTACGCAGAGCTGGTGGATCAAGCCGAGGCCTTGGGGCTCATAGGCAACGAGAGAAAGGAGCACATCGTGCAGAAGCTAATCAAGGGCCTTCGCAAAAAGGCTGCGAATCCGCACTACAGAGCGGTAAGTCAATGATTGCTGATTTTTACATTTTACGCGATATCGCTACAGAGCCTGACGAGCGCGGTCATGGATGAGTGCGCTTTGATCGAAGCTACTGAGGAAACTTTTTTCCCCCCGCCCAAGACGAAGAGGATGCTGAGGGAAGCGAAACGTCTTCACGACGTGAATCCTTGTAAGGCTGAATGGAAGGTCTGTATCCGGAGGATGAGGGAAGGCGAAGCAGTGGCGCATGTTGTAGCGCGCCATAGGACAACCGCCCACGTGCACCGTTGTTCCGAATGTAGTGAACTATTTACAGAAGTAGAAGTGAGACGTCATATCGCTAGTAAGATGTGTGTGAATGGAATAGAAAAAGTTGATTGGGTCTACATCGAGGAGATGCGCCAAAGTGCTAATGACCAATAGCTGAAAATGCTGAAAGTTCAAAGGAGCCGACCCACCCTAAAATTTTATATTTTATTCGGATAGAGCGTGAAAAATGCTGCAGAATGATACCGCTCTCGTATTTTTGTGAATTTTCTGTGATTTTTGG
>JACMIG010003001.1:0-12095 GCA_014805385.1 Levipalatum texanum | reverse complement strand
AAAAATTTTTTTGTTCGTAATTGATCAACAACGTCACTAAATATCATTTTATGGCCGATTGAACACTTCTTGGTCGATTCCACCAAAGTTTATTCCGAAAAATGAACTTTGGTGGAATCGACCAAGAAGTGTTCAATCGGCCATAAAATGATATTTAGTGACGTTTTTGATCAATTACGAACAAAAAAATTTTTCACCGATTTTCGGCCATGATACCCATATCATGGGTCAAAGTGCACCATGAGGTCCCCCCTTACCTCGAAAAAGTCGGAAAAAGTTTTTGCTCGAAATTGACCAAAAACGTCTTTAAATATCTTTTTGTGGGCATTAGAGTACATTATCACCGATGAAATGTAAAAACAGACTTTCGACTTGCACCATGATACCCGCCCGTACATGGTTCGAAATTTCGATGAAATCTCATCACTTCCAACGCCGGATTTCAATATTGGAATTCAGAGATCCACTCGTTTATGTAAAAATAGTGTAAAATATTTGCTCCTATCATGCATAACCTGCGAGTTGGGAAGCTCCAGAAACACACCTATTCCGGGTTCTTCACATTTCGGGCTGTAACTTCGCCTGGGAACGGTTCTGGGAGACCGATAACATATCATTTTGATCAGTGGGAGCAAGGCATCACAGCGCCCCATGACTCGATCCGGTTCAATCGGATTGCAAAGATTCGATTTTTCACCACTCACTCATATGGCGTTTCCCAGGAGTAGCCGTTAAGGAAAATGTTAAAACGGTTTTGATGTTTCGAGGACCGAAGTAGTACAGCGCCCCATATCCGGACCCAGGAAGCCACCTCCGGTCCAATCTGTTCCCTTGTGAGGTAGACAAGGTTGGGACGTCGCGAATTGAGTGCATAATGTATCCCCCCAATCATCGCGCGGTTCATGCCGAGTATTCTGACTTTGTTTGTGATTTCATCGGTTTACTTTTACTACCATGTCTACCTCAGTCTACCCGTTGATGAAAGTTGCTGCGGGCCCTTCTTTAACATCTGTTCATATGCAGGAATGAAGGCTCTTCTGCTGGCACTGGCTCTGATTGGAGCGGCGACTGCCGCTGTTCCGACCAAGCTGAGGGGCGGGGTTAGTTTTTGCCCGTGAAATACGATCATATGTACAATGTTTAAGGAGAAGGACTCGTGCCCAACGTGCTTTGACTACGGCTTCCTGTGCTCGGCGTGCTACTTCGTATGCGATGTGAGTGTTGTTGAGAACCCGAAGCGTTCTAATTCCCACGCCCGGACATCACAAAAGTCGGACTGCGCTCGCAGTTGATCTACGTCATTGAGCCCCGTTTCAGGAACCGTGTGATTCAATAAAGCATCAAAAGCGGTTAGAAGAGGTTGATCAAGCGCGCGCTGTTCGTCATTAGCTTGTCCGAGCGCGGGAATTAGAATGCTTGGGGTTTTCTACAATAGGCAAGAAGCATGAAGTGCTTCATAGTGTGAAGAGTGCAGAACTCGCGGTAATATGCTTAGTTGGAATATATCACAAAAATCAATCTTGTTTCAAATTTGCATTTTCTTCACAGCGCATTTCAGGGATGGAACGGCGCCCAGGTCACAATCGAACAGCTCCAAAAGAAGGTTTGCTTCAGTCAGACCTTTTGATTTACCTCAAAATTTCGGCAAATTATTAGTATACAATGTTCCTTTGCAGATCGCAGACGAGTGCAACGACTATGGAGTCCAGGCACCGCAGTGCAGGACCTATCTGCCTACGGTTCGTTCAGGACCCACAAATGTCCGATGTCTGTTGTACAGGTGGAATACCAGCTCCTCGCATCCATCAATGCCCACGAGCAGCCTTGCTTCACACCCCGGTCTATCGCACTTTAGGTCAAATATTTATTCATTCATAAAACATTATTGAAAACAACGAAAAATGAAACAAGAATGAAATCAAGGTACGCTAAAGTCCTGACGCCTGGAGAGGCCACAACAATGTTCATCTCGATTTCTCCTCGCATTCCGAGGACCCTTTCCTTGAGATCCGGTGACGCAGCCTTCCACGCGGTGTTGAAAGCGAGCTTGCTTAGTGGATGTACCTGCAGGAGAAGAATGGTTTCATCTCTATTTGCTCACAAACCTTGGGTACACTGAGTTTGGGGGTGCATCAATTTCCAATATCGAGAACGGAAGGAATGAGAAGGCCCGCTCCTGCAGCTCTCAAAAACATGCCGCTCATATTCAACTGCGATGTCCACAGCAGTCCGCCACGTACAGCCGGTTTCTTCCATGCATTTGGCGATATGGTCGACCTCAAAGATATTAAGGTCTTTGATAATATCTCATTGCTAGAAATGTAACATTGAATTGTTTTATAAAAAAAAGTTTATCGTTGGTTTAAAGCCTACTAAATATAGCCTACCGCTAAACGGCGATCTTCGAGGTCCAATTCGCCATTGTGTCCTTCGAAGGTGATGGAGGCCGTTCCGGCTGTGGCGAGACGGCATCTATCGTAATAAGATCTATCGTAATAAGAATAAGAGTAGGGCGAAGCCGGCATTTCTTCAGCCCAGTTTGAGCACAAAGTGATGCGTAATCCAGATAGGTGCTCTCTCACACCCTCGTGTGAGCAGATAGCGCTTTGTGTAAAACTTTTTTTCGAAAACTTTCAAAAAAAGAACGAAATGACTTGAAATTAAGCAGATCCTCCACTTTCTCCTAACCAGGAGAGCCTGGTTCCTCCTCTTCAGACTCCGCCTTCTTATCTTCTCCCCGGTTTCACCGCAAGCTATCCCGTCAGATTTACACAGTTTATTAAAACGGCCAATCCCTGTACATACGACAGCCGGGAAATCGCCTAGTGTTGTTGATTCAGCCATCACATACAGTACGTTCGAGATGGGCGCGGTTTTAGCACCCTTGCGTCCGATCTGATTTGTTTATCCCGAAAATGATAAGTTGATTGGAGACGGGGTTTCTGCGCGCACGCAGCATTCTTTTCGCGCATGTCAAAGAAAGTCCTCATGACCGGCCTGATATAGTCTATGGAATGAGAGGGCATGACACAGCCCTGCTTTACACCACCATTTATCGCACTTTAGGCAAAACATTTATTCATCAAACATTCGAAAAATAACAAACAGCAAGCAACGCTAAAGTCCCGTATCCTTGAGAGAGGCTACGACAAGGTTCATCTCGATTTCTCCTCGCATCCCAAGTACCCTTTTCTTGAGAACCGGTGATGCAGCCTTCCAAGCGGTGTTGAAAGCGAGCTTGCTAAGAGGGAGCATCTGTAGGAGGGGAATGATTTAAACTCTATGTGCTCACTAACCTTGGGTACCCTAATCGGCGGAAATGCATTGACAACTATCTGCCAATATCGCACGAAACTGGTAAGAGCTCCACTCTTTCCGGTCTCAAAAACATGCCGTTCAATGTCAACTGCGATGTCTACAGCAATACGCCAAGTAAAACAGGCCCTTTCTAGATGCATGATGAGAGATTGAACCTGAAAGAAAATTGTGGATTTTGATTATACCTACTAGAAATGCAACATTGAATTGTTGTATAAAACCTATCGTTGCTTTGACGCATGTAAAAACAGCCCACCGCAAAAAGGCGTATTTCGAGTTCCAATTCTCCTTTGTGTCCTTCGAAGGTTACGGAGGAAATTGCAGCTTTAGCAATATCGCACATATCGCAGAAAGGTAGAGAGTACCGCGCAGCCGGCATGACTGCGAACTATGCTTGAGCACAAAGTGATGACTATTCTAAATAGTTGCTCTCTCACCCTGGAGCGAGCAGATCGCGCTTTAGGTAAAACGTTTATTCGAAAAATTTCGAAAGGGAACGAAAATGACCCGCGAATGATATCAAGCAAAGTCAAAGTAAAAAATGGTACTCTCGCGAGAATTCGGTAGATAGTATTTTTTCTTCGGCACCACACAATACCTCGAACATCGGCGTGGCCATCGAGATGACGTGAACACCATGCGGGCAGGTTCGCCGTGTCGCAATTCGCCACTGTGTCAGTCGAAACCATTGCCGATCAGACGAGCGATGACGTATTCAATATACAGCCCTGGAATGAGAGGGCACACACCTTGCTTTAAATCCCCTGTATATCACACTTTAGGTTAAACATTTATTCATAAACATTCGAAAAACAACGAAAAAAAAACAAAAAGAAACACGTATGGAATCGAGCATTTCTAAAGTCCTGACTCCTGGGAAGAGGCCACAACAAGGTTCATCTCGATTTCTCCTTTCATTTCAAGGACCCTTTTCATGAGATCCGGTGATGCAGCCTTCCAAGCGGTGTTGAATGCGAGCTTGCTTAGTGGGGGTACCTGTAGGAGAAGAATGGTTTCAAATCTATAAGCTCACTAACCTTAGGTACTCTAATCATGGGATACTTATTTCTGTACAACTCCCAATATCGAGAATGGAAAGAATGAGAGGGCCCGCCCTTGCATCTCTCAAAAACGTGCCGCTCATATTCAACTGCGATGTCCACAGCAGTCCGCCACGTACAGCCGGTTTCTTCTATGTCTATGGCGAGATCCTCAATCTGAAAAATTTTAACATTTAATCGTTTTATAAAACTGTATCGTTGCTTTAAACTCTGTTAAAAATAGCCTACCGCAAAACGGCGTTGACTGAGTTCCAATTCGCCACGGTGTCCTTCGAAGGTGATGGAGGCTGTTGCAGCTGTGGTGAGATATAATCTATCGGAAAAAGATAGAGAATATAGCGCAGCCGGCATGACTGCAATCCTGCTTGAAGTGACGCCCATTCGAAATAGGTGTTCTCTCTCCCTCGGTGCGAGCAGACCGCGCTTTAGGTAAAAATGAATTCGAAAACGTTAAAAAAAGGATGAAAATGACTTGCGAACGAATTCAAGAAGCGCTAAAGCCCAAGGTTCATTTCACCCGGCATTCACACAATCATTCGCAGAACGCAGAAAGCATGCACGTCTGAATATTTATTATGCGAGTTCCTAGACCTTCTAAATTCGCGTTCCGTCCAAACCGTTCTCTCTCCATTGAAAACCAATTTCTTTCGTCGTCTGCCAGAGGCGAGAGATTTTTTCTCTCGTTGTCTGGCAAAGAAGAGTTTGGAACGCCGATAATAGCTTTTCAAGCAGCGTCAAATGCGAGATAGCTAATTGGAAGAGTTTCGTGACCACACATGTTCATGATGAAACAGGCTGCTTTACTACCACTTCAGACCTTCCAACCCGTCAGATTCTTTATGGAATGCAAGGGCATGACACAGCCCCGCTTTACACCCCGTTATATCGTACTTTAGGCAAAACGTTTATTCATCAAACATTCGAAAAAAACAGCGGAAATGAAACACGAATGGAAGCAAGCAACGCTAAAGTCCCATATCCTGGAGAGAGGCCACGACAAGGTTCATCTCGATTTCTCCTCGCATTCCTAGGACCCTTTTCTTGAGATCCGATGATGCATCCCTGTTAAAATAGCCTACCGTAGAACGGCGTTCACTGAGTTCTAATTTTTTTTGCCTCATTGAAACTGTCGTTCTCTAGCCCTGGCGCGATCAGATCGCGCTTTAGGTAAAACTTTAATTCGAAAACTTTTGAAAAAGTACGGAATGACCAGCGGATGAAATCAAACAACGCAAAAGTCCTGCAGCCTGGAAAGAGGCCACGATAAAGGCCGCCTCAAGTTTTAAGGGAACTAGCAGAATGCAGCATAAAATTTGATATTGCTAGAAAAGAGGAGTGCCTATCGCTGAGGAGACCGAGTCTTTAAAAATATTGATGGCCGACAGCAAGGAAATTCCCTTTTCGCTCCGCATCACTTTAAAGAAGGACTCCGCGCACTTTTGGACCCCTCTTTTTAGTAGTTTAGTCGAAAGAGCTCGAAAAAAGCTGTCGAATGATACCAAAATCATAATCATTTACCTTAATAATCGCGTTGTTTGTGAACCTGTTACACCTGTGACGTCATCGATTGCGCATGTTTGTGCAATCGCTCCTCCACCCTCCCCTCACTCCTGTGACGTCACCGGTTTAATTACCCAAGTTTGAGGTAGGGGCGGGGCTGTGACGTCACACCGATTTGATTACCCAAGTTTGAGGTGTATTCAGTCGTAGTCGGCGCCGCGAAGCGGTGCCGAGTCCGACTGGTTCGTAAATAAAGATAATGTCTGCACATTATTCGTATACTATGGCCGTTTGCAGATCGCGGACGAGTGCAACGACTATGGAGTCCAGGCACCGCAGTGCAGGACTTAACTGCCTACGGTTCATTCAGGACCCATACAAATGTCCGATGCCTGTTGCATAGGTGGAATACCAGCTCCTCGCATCAATCAATGCCCACGAGTCTCCCGAATTGGCCTGTCGCGAAGTCAACTACTGTGCTTATTGTACCCCGTCATAAAACATCTTCATCATCATTATGTTTATCGCTCAAATTATTGTTACATATAACGTGAAAAATTTTATTCATTCCAAAAGCATCGACGTGACATACGAACGGATTCAAGCATCGCTAAAGTCCTGACGCCTCGAAAGAGGCCACGACAAGATTCGACTCGATTTCTCCACGCATTCCAAGGACCCTTTCCTTAAGCATAGCAGACTGCCACGTATCACCGCCCTTTTCTATGTACATGGCGAGATCTTTAACCTGAAAGAAATTGTGCTCTTTGATAATATCTAATTACTATATTTTATAAAACTTCATCGTTGCTGATGGAGGCTGTTGCAGCTTCCACAATATCGTATCTATCGTTGAAAGATAGACAGTACGGCGCAGCCGGCATAACCACAACCCTGCTAGAACACAAAGTGATGCCCAATCGAAATAGTTGATCCCTCACCCTGGGGCGAGCAGATCGCGGTTTAGGTAAAACATTTATTAGCAAAAGTTTTTAAAATTACATGCGAATGATACAAATAATAGTAATGAAAAATTTTATTTATTCCAAAAATATCGACATGACATGCGAATGGAATCAAGAATGGTTAAAGTCCCATATCCTGGAGAGAGGCCACGACAATGTTCATCTCGATTTCTCCTCGCATTCTAAGGAGCCTTTCCCTGAGATCCGGTGATGCAGCCTTCCAAGCGGTGTTGAATGCGAGCTTGCTTAGTGGGAGTACTTGTTGGCGAAGAATGGTTTCAAATCTATAAGCTCACTAACCTTGGGCACCCGGAGCTTGAGACTTAGTTTTACAAGCATTGTCCAATATCGAGATTTGAAAGATTGAGCGGACCCGCCCTAGCATCTCTCAAAAATGTGCCGCTCATTTTCAACTGCGATGTCTAAAGCTGTCCGCCACGTATAACCCGATTCTGCTATTTCTCTGGCGAGAAAGCGAAGCTGAAAGAAATTACGGTCTTTAATAACTTCTATTTAATAGAAATGCAGCATTTACTTGTTTTGAAAAGAAAAACTAAATGATGCATTTGTTGTTTTTAAGCCTTTAAAAATTGCCTACCCCAGAATGGCGTTCTTCGAGTTCCAATTCGCCATTGTGTTCTTCGAAGGTTACAGAGGAAATTGCAGCTGCCGCAATATCGTATCTATCGTCGAAACATAGAGAGTACGGCGCTGCCGGCATAACCACAACTCTGCTAGACACAAAGTGATGCCCAGTCGAAATAGGTTTTCTCTCACCCCTTGGTGCGAGCAGATCGCGCTTTAGGACAAATTTTGATTCGAAAACTTTTTGAAAAGTACGAAATGACAGCGAATGAAATCAAACAACGCAAAAGTCCTGCAGCCTGGAAAGCGTCCATGATGAAGTTCGTCTCAACTTCTAATTGTAAGGGAATTCGCGGAATGCGGCTTAAAGGAGGGGTCCGACGACTTTTGAAGTTTGCAAACTAATGCGAGATTCGATATGAGCATGAAAAATGCATTAAAACGGTGCCAAAATTTCTGCGAACAGGCGATTTGACGAGGAGATAGAGATGAAAAATAATTGACCCTGATCTCAGGGATTCAAATTTTGGCATCGTGCCAAAACGAGAAAACCGACGATTTCCGACCTTCCGTGATTTTCACACACTGCTTTCATGCTTCCAACGTACAATAACAGGGAACGGAATCAATATTTTTGACATTTGATTTTGGAAATTGCATTTTCAGCTTTTGGCAAGATGCCAACATTTGAATCCCTGCGATCAGGGTCAATTGTTTTTCATCTCTATCTCCTCGCCAAATCGTATGTTCGCAGAAATTTTGGTACCGTTTTAATGCATTTTTCATGCTCGTTTCGAATCTCTCATTAGTTTGCAAACTTCAATAGTCGTTGTACCCCTCCTTTAAGGGTGAAATTCTGCACAAGATTGGGTGTTGTAGAACGGGAGGAATTGCTTCCGTCTGCAGGAATCAGTAAACGAATGGTTTCGAGGACCCTTATTTCTTTCTTCCTTTTTTCTCAAAGCTTTTTCATTCGCGCGCTTCTTTTTCTTAAGATTTTATTTAATTATTATTATTATTTCAATTTAATAGTACCTTGTAATCGACAGCCAAAGTCCTTTGATTCCACTTGTCCTCTGCAGAGGCGTCTCCGTATACGGATGGAGAGCGAGGCGCTTGCGCAGCTGCCGTTGAGCTCACAAAAAAGTTTGGACTGGTTAGCTGACTTCCAAAATCTGGATAGGACTCCTCTGATTGTGAGAGGGAAACGTGGGCATCGCATATATTTTTTGCAATGGGTCAAGGTTCGGGATACGGGTGGATCCAAAAATGATGACTATGAACTTTTGTGGAAATAAATCCTCCCATATTCAAATCCTTTGCAGTTCTTACCTCGCTCGTCGGTCACGCGGCGAGAATTCTCTTCGAGCAACCGGCAAATATCGCGAGCACTTCGTGCCTTCGGAGACTACAGGAGAGGTGTCATTTCTTTTTTTATATTCCCGTCTTATGCCCATTTTACAGAACATTTACCTTTCTACATTTGAACATGAGCGAGACGCAATGCCGATTGCAAGCGCCGCCTTTATTATCTTCCTTCAAGAGTCATTTCCGGAATTCAGAGAGTTATCATTGCAAGAACAAGTCAGTATTGTCAATTTCATATCGCTTCTAGAAAGGTTTTACACCGCCGTGCTCAACCACCCCTTGGGACTATACAATAGGGTGTAATGTGATAGTCTACAAAATACGGATCTTTCATATTGTCTGGAGTGGAATACGGGGCTCCGCAATGCGAATGCGGAGTCCGCATTCGAAGCCAGACAAAATGAAAATTTCGGATTTCTTGCAATTACTCCCCCTTAATATACGCCATTTCAGAGGACTGTCTTCAAGGGCTGCTGGACTTCCGTCATACTTTTGGAAAAATTCCATTTCTCAGAAATCCATTTTCCGAAGCAGTCTTATCGCTAGTGAGTATTCGCGGGAGAAAAACTAATGACATCTAGTTTCATGAACGGCCCGACTACGGCTGCCGACATCGAAAATACAGACTTCTATTTTCCTGCCAATATGCCTCCGGCCCAGAAACAGGAGCTTGTCCGGTATGGCTAAATAGGGACTACGCGCTTCCAATGTCTAAAAGCACTGGAGGAAGATCGATCGAAGAAGTCGCAATCAGCGGAAAACCGTGTTAAAAAATCTATCATAATATCAAGTTTTTTTTTTATTGTTTTAGAGTTTGAGCACAAATCGTAGACGCAGCACCAGCTCCGGCTCTTAAATTTTTGAACATGACTTCTTCTATAGAGTAAACATGAAAACATGGATAATATATAAAACATGGATAATCCACAGAAAATGTCTAATGTTAACTATTCAGGGCCAGTAAATACTACTACGATAACTCTAACAAGATTATGGATCCCCTAAGGAGAAGTGCCGAAATGTCAGAAGCTGAATTTGCCGCAACAATTGCCCTACTCATCTGGACTTGTGGTATACCCAATTCACCTTTATATTTTACCATTTTGTAGTATAGAATTTTGATCTCAAAAAGATAGATCAAAAATGCGCGAAATCCGTCATTGGTCCCGTTCAGGCGTGGGAATTATTATTATAGAACGCTCCGGATTCCCTAAAATAAATTAGCTTTTGACAACATACTCTTTTTGTATGATTTCTTTGCAGATTCCAGAATATGTTCGGAGACAATCGTGGATGTCGGACACCGCGTGAAACGTGCTATTTACGCTGATTTGAGTCGTCATTATCGCGAAGTGGGAGAAGAACTCGAATGCTCTACGCGAATCGGAATTCTTGCGACGGTCGTCCATGCTTTGCAAGTATGTTTGTCCGTTAGTTTGTTATAATGCTGATTTGTCATTGTCTCTAACCAGAAAAACGTGAATATATGCGAAAAGAGAATGAGATATAATAGAGGGTGTAAAGTTGTCAGTATTGTCTAGTTTCTTATTTTTTGATGGTGCTCCGTATTCTCTGCCTCCTAGACAATAGGGAGCTCGAGCTAATAACTAGACAATCCGGAGCTCCGTATTCGAAGCCAGGGAATATGAAAGCTTCGTATTTCGTATACTATCACATTACATCCCCTTGTATAGAGTGTTACGAACACAACTAGAAACATCTTCCGGGCTCTGCAGTAATTGTACTCTTCAGGAAGCTGCCGGTGTCGCGGCAGAAGGATTGCAAGTCTATTCGCTTCTCGAATTATTCGAAGAAAATTGTTACATAAGTAAAACGTTAGCTTGATGCGTGTGCAATAAAGTCAACTTTTCTTCTACGTGTGAAAATAGCGTGAGAAACATTGCTTCATTCCTTCCAGTTCAAAGTTCTCGAGGTCGCCGCACCCTTGATGAAATTGCATTCAAATAATCACGAGAGCCAAAGAACGTGGGATCGTTGATTGCTCACTGAAGAATCATCCATGGTAGACTCGATTACATTGTAAGCTGATCACAGGGCGAGAGGTGCAACATTTTTCCGCAGAATATCTAGTGGATCTGGGGCTAAAAAAATCGTGATGCGATTTTGCCTGCTATCTTACGGTTCGAAATGTTCAAACCTACTGATCATTTGTGTTCGTCGAGGTAGAGTACCGTAACTCCCTGACGGGTCGCACATCGGAGCACATTCACATGATAATGATAAATGAAAATTCATGAGGGGCCTTTTGGAACGGAGGGATTCCCCGCCCTTTGCTTCGCTCGTTTGACTACGGAGAACGACCAATTGAATCCTCCATTGGAGTGAGTGATCTTGATCACTATCGGGATCGGGAGCCCGTATTGGTTCAAGGGACTCCAGCTCGTTTTCATTTATATTAAAGAAAATTAGGTGCACCGTTCAGTGTATACCTGCAAATAAATTTGGTAACGCAGATGCAATAATGCCACAGCACTCATCTACCCATTACGCACAATCTAGGGCAATCAGGTAGGCAGTGTTGCCTAATTCGAGGTGGCATAACCAGTTCAAGGTCAACTCCATCGGTTCCTCAACATTCGTCCTCCTTCCTCCCTCCCTCGGAACACCGCAACCAACGCTCGTTCTCTGTGCGCGCGTGCCTGAGGAGAGGAAACTTGTCGAATTGATGCAAAGCTTCCTCTCCATTCTACCGTAGCTTCGTAGACACCTCCTCCTTCCTCCCATCGTGAACTATAATACATGTGAACAGGTCAACTCTCACGAAGACCATTGTCCTCGTACATCTTGCTCCCCTACAGTTTCCATGTGCTGATTCAAGATATTCACTGGAGAGGTGATCCTCAATAAAGACATATTCAGCACTCCGCCATCCTTCTTGTTATCAAACGTTGGTAGGAGATCCCGTCCGAACGGCCTATATTCATAGGCAATCAGAGTAGGATGCAAAATGCCATTCCCATCACATTGCTTCTGATTGTGAGCTCTGCATGTTCTCTTTCATATGAAATCCTATGTTTATTATTAAAGGAGGGGTTCGGGGACCTTCTGAGTCTCATACGTGACTATATTCAGGTTGTAGAGCTTGATAAATCCAATCGAATGGTGTATCTCACTAACGATAAGCATTTAGATGTTTCTAGGGTGAGATAGAGCGTTTAGAACGCCGGGCCTGACGGACAGGGACGGCGCGAAATTCAAATTTCGCACCTGCCATCATATTGGCAGCTTGCCAAATCCTCAGATCTCGCGCCCTGTGCACTATAACTTCTATCATTGT
>JACMIG010003000.1:1657-13386 GCA_014805385.1 Levipalatum texanum | reverse complement strand
TTCTAAATATCTTTTTATGACCGTTTGAACACTTTTTAATCGATTCCACCAAAGTTTATCGGAAAAATTGAACTTTGGTGGAATCGACTAAAAAGTGTTCAAACGGTCATAAAAAGATATTTAGAATAGTTTTTGATTAATTACGAACAAAAAAATTTTTCACCGATTTTGGACCATGATACCCCATCATGGGTCAAACTGCACCATGAGGTCCCCCCTTACCTCGAAAAAGTTGGAAAAATTTTTTGCTTGAAATTGACCAAAAACATCTCTAAATATCTTTTTATGACCATTAGAGTACATTATTACCGATGAAATGTAGAAATAGACTTTCGATTTGCACCACATTCCAGGTCATCACTTCGCCCTGGACCATATTCAGCGTGACACAGGGGTATTTTTTTCATCAGTCGGAGCACCCCATCACAGCGCCCCATGGCTCCCATCGATTTAAACCAAAGTGAAAATATCGATTTTTTACTACTCAACTGGATGGCGTTCCTACGTAGTTGCCATTCCGAGACCAATTTTCGTGTATTTGGTAGTTTGCCCTCCGGAGTAGTGCAGCGCCCCATCCCATATTCGACCCGGAATTGCCACCTTAGGTTGTGATCGTTCCCTTGTCAGTCGATTTGCAAAAGCAATTTTCGGATTACATAACATGCTATTTGCTAGGGGCTGAAAAGGATGGGTCCTCTTCGCTGCTCCAAACGGTCTCGACGGGGCAGCAACGCAACTCCTGGAGGTCCACGGCCGCTGCCGCCGCGCTGCAATTCCCATCCAAGCAGCACTACTCCCTCATGCTCACCCATCCATGCGATCGAATCGAACAATAGCAGTCCCGCGATCCTGATATGAAGTTTGTTATGAAAAGGAGTGGCTCATTCTAACCTCAAAATACGTCTGAAGAGAGCCTCCGAAAGGGGCATAATAGCGCACGAGATCCGATGCTGCAACGACAATGAAAATTGGACGTATTCTCACCGGTCGATTACACTCGCAAATACGCAATGTGCACGTGAGATGATTCTCACTCTTTTAGTGGAAATTCACAGATTGATCTCAAATCAGCTGATCATTCTATGTGTCACGTCTGTTGCTGATAAAACAGGAATCACAAACTGATCAGTCGCTCAAGTGAATAGTGTGCAACCGGAGAAATGGAACTATTATGGGAGTCCACAACATTGCCAAAAAATCGTTCCGCACTTATTTCCTGCGGCGAACGTTCCGATGTCCGCGCTCGCGCGACCCGGGGGACGCGATTTTGCGCTTCCGGGAAGCATGAGGTGCGCTTTTTGGGCAAACGCTTGTAGAGGTACTGCGGCACAAACGCGCCAGGTTGGCAAGGGAGAGAGGAATTGAGGGAAACGTGCGAAATTCCTCTCCCTTGCCAACCCGGCGCGTTTGGGTCGCAGTACCTCTACAAGCGTTTGCCCAAAAAGCGCACCTCATGCTTCCCGGAAGCGAAAAATCGCGTCCCCCGGGTCGCGCGAGCGCGGACATCGGAACGTTCACTAACCGCAGGAAATAAGTGCGGAACGATTTTTTGGCAATGTTGTGGACTCCCATAATATTGTGCAGCACCACAGAACTTCTAAAAGACTTGTGCTGGTTAGCAGACAGTTCTGTTTGTATCTTTGAGAAGAAAAGGTATCTATGCCTGAAATTTGGCATGCTATTTGATCCTAGATTCCAACCGAAGTATGCAAAAAGTTAGCCGTAGATTCCTTATTATCACCGAGATATTGGAGGCGGAATTTTCGATAGCGGAACGGGAAATTAGAAGTTCTGAGATGCTGCACAATACCACTAATTCGATTTGTTCTCATGCTGTTCAGAGGGGATTTGTGACACGACATTGCTCTCAAAAATGATCACTGACCAGTGACTGTTCCATCGATATTACGAATCACCAGTTGTGGAAATCCTCGATTCATCTCGAACGCTTCTTGATTAGATAGGCCGACGAATTGATTGGCTAGAGTATTGATTAAGATTGTTGGTTAGAGGCTCCTACTGTATGTTGAGTGCTCGGCATAGAGTCCGGAGAAGTTCTCGCTGAGTATGTACTGCAGAATTTCGAGACCGTCAGCCGTTTGCTGCAGCGAGAGCATTGCAAATGGAGACTATCTATGACTCGCGTACCTGTCGATCATCAAAAAATATGTAGAAGGCGTGAGAGCTGCGCGAATAATAGACTCCTCTGACAATGAGTTGAATTTTTAGTCATCAAATTTTTTGCATTAATAACAGTGTACATCGGAGAAGAACTTTTAGGCCTAACAGAACTATTCTTGTCACTATTGCCCTCTGACAGATGAGAATAATTGAGAGTCCTGTGCCATCTGACACTTTCGGAACTGCCATAATGCGATGCAAACCGTGGATTAAGAAGCGTTCGAATGGTCTGCCGAAATTCATTCTCTTGATTACGCGGTAAGTTGTCTACGCGAATGTGGAGAGAGTGTTCAACTGGAGGGCCTCGCTGAAATAAAGGAGAAAGGTTGGCATACCGAAATTCGGCGTCTACTGTGCGAACCCAAGAGGTGAAAATATCTCATTGGTTCCAAACAATAAGATCAATTTTTGCCCCACGGAAAGCTGCTCACAACTGGTGGAGGACTCGGCGCACGCAAGACCTCGGAAACGTCCAGGATATCCGGCCTTGGAGATGCAAAGTCGGCAATCATACTCTGAATATCGACGTGAATACTCGAAGAGACTGGTTGCTTACCCATGAATCGCTGTTCCCGCAGTCCATGGAGGCCGTCTCGTTCATCTCAACCTATAGTTAACCCATTAGATTGGTGAGCAAGGATAACATGAAGATTTTTCATTTCTTTAAAACTGCGGAAAAAAGAACTGTCGGGCTTTTTAATGTTGGAATACAGAAAAAAAAGAATGTTTCACCGAAAAGGACTCCGACATAAAGATATATTTCTGAGGTTCAAGAAGAGCTCAGTCCTTTGAAAATACACATTGCCGAGAACCCAAACGAGCGATTTTCCACTCTTCTGTCGGGGAAAATGATGCTCTCAATCGACTGCTATTTTAGTTCTGATTTGGCTATGAAACTCGCAGGTCCCTCTCCGGGAGCTGTTTCAGGGACAAGCTGCTAACAAAACATAGGTAGATCAAGAAGTGTGCTTTCCCACAGGGATTCACTGCGACTCGGTGGTCGACGATACCTGAGCCGGTTGATCGGGGATTATAGGCCCTTCGAAGATGCCACTGGTCTGCGTGCCGGCAAAGGGCATGGATTGGTCTTCGATGGGATCAAATTCTTCCCCTCCCTCCATCTGGTCAGCATCCTGCCCTACTCCAATTCCATGCAATTCCTGGAAAGTAAAACGTAAGAGAGTGTGTACAAGATTCCGGTCCGTAAACATGCAAAGCGGTTTGTTCGTTGTGATAAATGTTTTGTGGCCATAAATGTCGCTTTCTATTTTATGGACCGAAATCTTGCAACTAGATTGTGATTAGATGCAGGCTGACAAAAACAAGGAATAATAACAAAATTAAATACCGTATGATTCAAAATTAAAATCTCAGTTTGCGATTTCAATGTTTATCTCCCAAAAGTTCTATTTAGATTGAAAGAATTTGTCGATACCAAAAGACGTTATTCCTGACCTCTGCCTCTACATAGGGATCGATTTCCATGTCCACGGGTTGAGGCGCCTCGAAATTGGGCTGAAAGGCCTTGGTTCACAATCGTGGACGGAAACACGCTCCCAATTCACTTGCTTTACTATTCGTAAATGTCGAACACTTCGGTGTCGATTTGACACCGTAACTCAGCGAGAGAATCGAAAACAGTGCTAGCGACCCCACCTCTTGATCGACTCCGGCTTCTATTCCGACATTCAAGCCGTTCTCTCCATGCTGGTTATCCTGAAATGTACAGTGCGATTCTTGACACGGGTTAAATATTTCCATTATTATAGGGAAACCGAAGACACTCACCTGGTCGGGATCATATAGCACAATAGTTGAATAGTGGCTATATTCCATCATCTGCCTATCGAATACAATCATCCTGATGAGGCTTGGCGCGATGAGGCCGGGCAATTCATTGAGGTTCGTACCAAGGACATTAGCAGGGAAAATTATCTGAATGGCAGCTGTGGTGCTATCATCGGCGATCCAAACTAGACTTCAAATTCGCGCCTAGAAGAATGGAAATGGAAAAATTTCGTTATATTTTGGCAGTGTTTCTGGACCACCACAATTGGCGCCAACTCAAAGCCTTCTATTTTTTTTTCGATGTTTATGGCTCTGATTATTTCGGAGGTTCACGCCAATGAATAACTGGATACCGCGCAAGGACTCACTGGATCCATTTCGTATTTCATCTCGTAGTCACGCCGATACTGAACATGAACTTCGAGATCCGTGACATCAATCATCCGAAGCATTCCCCACCATAAGATCGTTGCCGTAATTGTCAGCGATGGCCATAGTGATTCTGAAAGCTTCCCACATTTAGTTACAATGAGAAAAGAAAAAAATGGTCTTACCGACACTCTCATGCTTCAACTTCATTGTTGGACGGTGAACCAACCAAGACAAAGATCTAAAACAAGAATGACTGGATAAATTTTTGCATGAATTTCTTATGTCTGAAAAAGACAACATATTTTTTTGTACACATTGTCCTGAGTACCCTGCCTAACAAAGTGCCACGTGAGGGTGATGAAGTCCTTGCGCGGAGCGCGATCCGTGAAGGGGGAACAAAACAGAGTCATGTTGTAGACGTTGACAATTGCGGCGGGGTTGGGGTTGGGGTTAGGAATGGGATTGATAGCGAATGTAGTTGGGTTCACGATCAAATGCGGTGCCGATGCCTGGACACTCACGTTGATGACACAGTTGCCCGTGTTCTTCAGGATAATGACCTGTAAACATGTAAAAAATCACTGAATGTCATTGAATAAATGAAATTAGAAATTTGAGATCAGACAGACATTGACGACTTTTAAAGATCATACCTGACTCTTCTGCTGGTCGAAAGGTCCGTTGAAGACGATGCGAAATTCAGGAGTGGACTCAATTCCGCCGATTACTTCTCCTAGCAGCGCCGTGGAATGCTTGTTAAACTCCTTGTACACCCAGACAATCGTTGCATCGTCGAGTCCCTAAAACCATTTTGCTGATAGAAAAAAGTTGCATGGATAATGCATGGGATTTCGTTCAAAAATAACCGAGTGGAAAATTACATACCTCACGAGGAGCGTTGCTCGCCATGAAAGTTGCGATATTAGGAAAGATGCGGATGTATCGCTCCTGAAATCATCGCTGAACATTTATTTGAAGTTATTGTTTGCAAAAAATACCCACACATTTTTCAGGATGTCCCCTCTGCAGAATCAGTGACAGCGGAACAAAGGTCGACATGCGACCACACTAAAATCATTGTTTTCAACGAATGGCGCGGAATATCATCAAACCAAAACGGCGTGGAACATGAGATCATCAGCTTGCTGGAAAAGTGACGAGATGTCAAAGCGAATTGCCATTTCCATGACATCGGCAGCATCTTCTTCTAATATGAAGGCAAAATTTCATGTCTCAAAAATTGCGAACCTGTCATCTCGGTTCTGCTGGGATAAATGATGCCGAGAAACTTTTCGAAAACGTCCGCATCTATGTCCTCCAGTGGAATCTTAATCATCGAAGTAGGGTGTTTCTTACGAATCATTACTTCCTAAAAGATATAACTAAAACCAACCTTTTCCTGCTTGGCCTCCTTGAACTTTCCATAGAAGAGCGAGCGAAAGAACGTCGAATGCATTGCGAGATACTAAAAAGTTGAGCGTTAGCAAGAGAGTCAAATGAGACTTAGCAACAGAGGACTCACGGGAGCAGAAACTTGCAAAAGTCGTCCCTGGATGACGAGAACTCGCGGATCAGGCAGTGAGAGAACGTCGCAGTCGGAGTACTTCGAAGTGGCCACGTCCATCTCCATTGCGAACCTTGAGAATATCTATGATAACGGGCTAACCTCTAAAAGCGCGCCACGAAATGTGTTTTCAATTTCTATTGGATGCGATATAAGAGGGGTGCAACTAAAAACTTTTTGCAAAATAACAAGTGTGTATCGTGATCCGCGAAAGATAACGTAAAACGAGAGACGCAGACAACGATAGATTTCCCTCGTTCTCTGCGTCTCTCGTTTCGCGTTATCTTTCGCGGTTCACGATACACAATTGTTATTTTGCAAAAGTTTTTAGTTGCACCCCTCTTATATATACATTGACGATTTAGAGACATTGGAGAGAATTTCGCACGAGGTTCGAGGATTCTCACCATTGGTTCCATTTATTATTGTGAATTACCAATTTACATGACAAAAGAATGAAAAGCCGATGCATAACAACCCTTCAAAACAATTTGCACCGCATTGTCATTTTGAATTACACCGTGAATCATGGCACACCATGTCCGTAGAATATCAAATTACAACCGAATAAGCGGATTGAGATGTGTCGCTATCTTCATTATACATAAATGTTGGGCTTCGTAAGAATTTTAGACATGAATTTATCGAGAAGGTGTTCCGATTGAGTCCTAATTTTCCATTTCAAATTTTTATAATTTTGGTTGATAGAGCTGATGAATGTTAGATAGAGACCATTTTTAGAGGGAGGAGAAGGAATGCAAATTTGCGCATAGGTTATCGCCGCGCGCCCAGCATTCTGATTTTACGTTCCGAGACACTGCGGTTATCTCCATATTCCCTTCTGTATCTCGGATATGAAAAGTAATATGAAGCAGCTGAAACTTTGCAAGCTGGTCGAACATTGTTTCCAATGGAAGTGTGGAAAAGGATGACCGAAAATTCTTTGTGAGCTGGTAGATTTAGGGGACGGAACATTTACCACCCGATCGATAAGTTAGAATTCAGTTGGCTCGGGATGATATTTGGCAATTTGATTAATTTCGCAAATGTGTCAAAATTGTGGACATTTGCATCGTTGGTAATTGAAATCAGACACTTTTACGTCTACGTCCTCTCTCATTTTCCCCCTAATTTCGCCAGTCTTCTTCCTCTCCTTCGGCCTCAGACGGCGTCTTCCTTCGTCTCTTCATCCATGCTTCAGCTATCGCTCCTCTCCCTCTTCCTGTGAGTTCTCTTCCTCAAATAGTTGGTTCCTTTCCTTCTTTCCGTAAGTCTATTGTCCCCTTCTGGCCCTTCCCTCTTCCTGCAGTCCATCTTCTTTGTTTCCTGCTAATATCCCTCCTATCGGTCCCCTCTCCTCTTCATACCTGCCCGTCACCTCTTTCCTGTCAGACGTTTCCTCATCTTTCCTTTACTCTTCCTTCTGTCCTCCATTATCTTTGTTGAAACTCCTATTACTGCCATTCTTCGATCACTCTCCTCGTACACCTACCGTACTCCTTCTCTTCAGCTCCATCGTCTGCCCCTGCCTCGTGGCCGTGGCGGTGGTCGTGCAGTGCGGAAGCAGCAATCCGCCAACGCCGGCTGCCCAGCCAGCTGTAGGTTGATATCTGAACAATTACAGTAATCCTTTTGACAATCGCAAACTGACAAACTTACAGAAGCCAGCCAAGAAGCCGTACAAGGACTGGGATCAGGCGCTGAAGGCGGGCGATATCAAGGACGACTAAAGGGACCGTCCCTTCCCCTTCTAAGCGGATCGCGAACTCTACCGAACCCCATCCCCCGCCTAGTGCCGCAAGCACGCATTGCTTTCAATAAAGTGCGTTTGAATCCGGAGATTTGTTGGTTTCCTCTGATTGAATAGCTTTTTTTTCAAATTAACTTGTATTGTACTACTTGAAATAGTACTCACATGAGAAGTAGTTCTACGCAAAATAGAAGTTCTCGCATTCAGCACAATTTTTGCGTTTTGCGCTCTAGCGATCTTTCAATTCGAACAAGGGCATGTTGAACGGTTTTACCAGTCAAAAAATTCCGTATACATTTTTTTTTCGGAACTTTTGAGATTGTGTGAAGAGTGTTCCGAAGCTTTGACAATTTGGTGAAGTCACTCTCCAGCAATTGCACGGCTCGGAGAATACCGTATTAGTCATCCTTCACACCATTGTGCCATCTCGCAACGAGGCCGTAAGATGGCGCGAAATCAGACAGTGTGAATCATCCAGTTTGACCCCTCGAGTCATCTCTCCGCTGAGAGTGTCCTCTCCTATTACTCCCTTGTCATGCCCGTCGCCCGTCGCTCCTGCCTCCTCGCCAACGTCAAGGACGACAACATCCGCGATCTCAAGGTGTGAACCTAGGGCAAGCACATTCAGTCCCGCAGCATGGAAGACTTAAAAGTTATGATCGATGGGGATATTGCTAATCGAAGTTCAAGCATTCGATTGCTGACAATAAACAACCCAGAATCTACAGACATTCTCGCATTGAGTACTTTGTCTTCTCCCTAACACGCGTGTACAATTTCGTCCATAGTCATTGTTTTTGCTGCGCGGAGCGCACACAAATTGTAATTAATAAAATATAATTGGGGTGCGGCGCGCACTGCTGACCTTTACTAAAATAAACATTGCAGTGCCAGCGGCAGCGCCCCTCCGTCCCCGGTCGCCTCGACCACGAGGCTGAGAGGGCGCAGCTCGAGGACGGCCTCCTCGGCATCCTCGAGGAGCAGCTCAAGGACGAGTTCGGCCGCGGATACGTCGCCGCCTTCCCCAACCGCCCCTCCAATGCCAATGCCGCCACCCGGAATGGGGCACAGTGGGATGCGGGAGTGAGTTGAGGGGAGGGAAAGAAGCGGGATCAATTCCCTGGCGACATGGTTGAGATGAAATATTTACAATTTGTTTGTACATTTTTTCTCATTGAAAATCGGCGAGTTGTTCGCATGGTATCTTATTGTTAGTAAAGAACTTTTAATAGCACATGGGCTTCTCAACAATAAAATTTCGAGGGCTTTTGATAACATCTGTGAAATGGTTATAGATTTGTTACAGTACCGCGAGCGTCTCGACCGCAGCAGTCGCTCCTATTCAAAGTTCACCTTCACCCATGACCTGCCGCCGACGCTGATCGCAGACTGGACGGCAGACGATGGAGATCCCAAGGATTGCCCCGATATTACGGTAAGCGGACGATATTCATCGATCACAGATTATTCATGATTTGCAGCTGGTCGACAGCATCGACGTGACGGAGGATGCACAGCGAGTGCTCGATGCTCGACTGGAGAAGGAGATCGACGAGATCAGCGGCGGCCGCCCCGGACTCCTGCCCATCACGTCAGTTATTTTATGTGTCGAACAAGGGTCATTATCATCTAGAATGACCCTAGTTGATGGATGCGCACCGATCACACAAAAAGGAAAAAATGCATTAGAGTTTTTAGAAATCACACCCCGTGTCCACACAATTCCGTCTGAAGGACAAGGGTGTTCATATTTTTAACAGCGCCGTAAATTATTATTCACAATTCTCCTTGCAGCTGTCAGAGTGGCTGCGAATGCGAGATCTCCGGAGATAGCAACCACTCCTGCTGCTTCCGGGTAAAGCATCTATTTATTATTGTATATTTATAAAAACTCTAAATATTTAAAGTATCATATAAACTAAAATCTTTCGATATAAAAATATAACATAAATTGCAGTATTTTTCAGAACTTCAAGGGTTAACATAAAAATTAAAATATTTTACAGAACTTCAAGGAGCACGTGAGGCACAATCGGGGCGACGGCGGCGGTCGCATCGTTCCCATCCGCGACGAAGACGTCAAGGCGTTCGCTGCCCTCGCTGACGACATGAAGGCCAACGGCCCCAAGGCCCTCACCAAGAAGGAGATGGAGATCACCGATGTGCAGTACTGCACGAATCTCTGCGGCTGCGATGAAGATCTCTGCACGCAGCGAGAGGAAAGGGTGAGGAAGATTGGGGCCAAAAGATGTAGTTCCATGGATGCACTGTTGTTAAATTTCACTTTAGTTAATTGTACTAGAAAATCAATTAAATATTAGAACATATTTATTGCGCGTCTTTCAGTACCGCCGCCGTGTGCCGATCGTCGTGTTCCGACACCCGCTGAAGGGATGGACCATCCGGACGCTCGCCTCCATGGTCCACGGCCAGGCCTTCATGATCTTTACCGGCGAGGTGTGCATTATACTACTTTTAGCAAGCAAAGATAGTATTATTCATGTGATTCTCTATGAATGATCGCGACCACTAAACTTTCAACACAACGTTAGGTTTTTTGTTTTTAAATAGAAGTTAGTTGGGGTAAGATCAATGCATAACTTGATTCGGTTCAGATCATTACGGCTACGGAAATGCGCCGCATCCAGGACGAGGACTCCATCGTCGATGGCATCAGCGCCAAGAACTGGGTCTTCGAACTGTGTCCCGTCGATGGCTACGAGCGGAGGGCCGATCTGCGGAGGTCGGCGAAGACGGAGAGCGACCTCGCCAAGGAGAAACTCGCCTTGGACTTCCGCTTCTACGGCAACGAGGCCCGCTACGTCGCCCACAGCTGCGCCCCCAACACCAAGGTCCTCTCGGCCTATCCACATCGGTGAGTTCCTCATTAATAATAACACATTTATCTTATTTGCTTCATTAGGAGTTTTGTGCATGAATGCTGTACATAATAGCACTTACAACGCACACTGTTCGTTTTGTTGCAAAACTACTCATAGCCAATCGTTCCCAGAACAGTCCAAGATGTCAATTTTTTAGACCTGTCTCGAGTGGAATAGAATAGGGCCTCAAAACAACGAACATTAATAAAATCGGGATTATTCAGCTATGGCAAATCGTTCCCACACCTGCTCATGGTCGCCCGACACGACATCCGTGCTGGCGAGGAGATCACGTTCGACTACGGCTTCCAGGACGACGAGTGGTTCTTCCCCTCCTGCGCGTAAGTGTTCCCGCTAATCAACGAGACTAGTTATCCTTAGCAAAAATGCTTTCAACATAGAACTTTCACGTCATTCCTTTCTGGACGTCATGCAGAGACCAGTATTGACTGCGCTAAAATTCAGTGATTGTAGGCCGTTCAATAATAGTTTGGGGCATTGAGAGGAAATAGAAAAAAAACCTTTGCAGGTGTGGATACTCCAAGTGCCGCCACCCTGCCGATGACGTGGCTCCCGACGACCCCGCCCCGCTCCACAAGAGGCGCAGCGCGGCGGGAATCGCACGGCAGCAGATTGCCTCCCAGCAGAGCACCCGCCCCTACAAGAAGGCAAGGACAACGATGTGAATCCCTACCTATTCTTCTCTTATTGTAAGAGTTGTCGTAGTTTTTGCATACATGATAGTTTTACGCCGGTTAAAACCAAATTATACACTGTATACAGTACATATATACATCATACTTGTTTCCTATTGCTCTGACAGAGTTTATTTTTCATGCCACAGGATAAATTGAATAGTAGAGTGCAATATGACAGAATAAAGGATTCACGCTGGGCAGTAGCGTTAACTATACTACGGATATGAACATGAGTTTACAATTGGACTAGAGAAATCGAACATTCAGGCAGGGAAGGCTTTCCAGCGTGACAAAAGTCCGACGAGGGCATCCGTAATGATCTTTAACGAATACCTTGAATGGAGGAATACAAAGGAATGAGGGGGGGGGGGGAGATTTTTGGAGCCGCGCATGCACATGCTGATTAGGGAGGTGGGAGGGCCGGTTTTGCCCAGGAAGAAAACGTGGGCAACCCCGATGTAGTTCTACAACTGTACATCGTACAACAAAAAAAA
>JACMIG010002999.1:0-13396 GCA_014805385.1 Levipalatum texanum | reverse complement strand
GATGCAGTTTTTCATGGTCAAAATATACCAGGGGTTTTAGGGGATACCCCGCGTATCCCCGCGTATCCCATTTGTTCAGGGGGAATCTGCACCACTGTAGCACTTTTCGCTGCTGATTCATGCAGGGGGATGTCTTCTCTTTAGAGGGGGGCCGTTAGAGATTCGGCGGAGTGAGAAGCGGAGACGACACAGCCCCTCTTCTCCTTCTCCCCGATCGCCTCCTTCCTCCACTCGATATCTTTCACTCCTCCATGGCCTCCTCCCCTCCGGCGCTTAACATCCGCGAGGCCATGTGCGCTCATCTCGATGAGCGCTTCTTCGCCTTCATGAAAGAGTGGATACCGTCCATCCGTGGGTTCCTCATCCATCTACCCTCCATTCCTTCCCTTCAGGAATCGACGATGGTCCCCAATCAATGCTCTATACGGATGGCATATGCCAGGAATTTGAGACCCTCCGTGTTCTTCTCGATTCTCTCAGAATTCAAT
The DNA here is from genome assembly GCA_014805385.1 of Levipalatum texanum. Classification (NCBI taxonomy): domain Eukaryota; kingdom Metazoa; phylum Nematoda; class Chromadorea; order Rhabditida; family Diplogasteridae; genus Levipalatum; species Levipalatum texanum. The sequence continues at coordinate 12,908 of JACMIG010002999.1, read as the reverse complement.
TCACGGGACTGGAAATCAACATTGTATTCGTGAGTTTTTCGTCATTCCATTCGGTTCTTATTGGCATTCTCAGATTGGGATGGCGACGCTGCATGTGATCAACACCCTCAACTCATTGGGTGGACTGCTGTCTGAGCTGAAAGCGGTGAGGAGCAGCCCTCAAATTTTTGAACCTTTTCTTCCCCTCCTCTCCTCCCTCCGCGGCATTCCTTCCTATCTTCACCATGAGAACAAGTCAAAAAGAGAAGCAAAGCAGATTTGCTGCATTTTCCTCTCTTTTTCAACCAATAGCGGCACGAAAAGGGCTGATTAAAATGCATCACACGCAATTGGTAGTCTTCAGAACCTACCCGAGCATCCCAAGAAAGAGCCATCTTCCACTTCAACAGCGAATGCGATCACACCGGATCAATTCTGGTACCAACTCCTCACTTGCCAGAAGAATATCGTTCTCAAAGGTGAGAAGTAAAGAGAGCTGCCTGCCAGCAGTCGAACAACAATACGCCATTTTAACCACAATTTTGTAAATAAACAAGTCCTTTTCTCTTTGCAATTCCGAAAGAATGAATAACAATCCTCTCTGACCGCCTCTTTCAGACCCCTTTGGTGAGGAAAATCTAAAGGAGGAAGTCAAGGAGGTCCTCGCTGCCAACTTCTCGTTCTGCGCCATGAAGTGCCAAAATATCATGATGACCCTCAGGCTCTGCAACGGAAATGCAAGCCTTCTCCCAGTTGACTCGGTGAGCGACACAGCCTGAGATACCCTCTCCTTTGTAATCAGGAAGTTCTCGCCGCCCTTTGGTCAAAAGGAGTAGAATACATAAGGCATTCGCATAGAGAGAGTATTCGCGTTTCCCAACGAGAGGGAACTGTAGGACCGGGACGTGCTTCTAAGTCTTGAAATGATGTCCTTGGAATTTCCACAATAATGTTCTTCCTACATTCAGATCCGTCTTTCCGTCCGATTTCTGCTCCTTGACGTCGTCAAGGTTCACAGTTTCACGTGGTCCTACTACAAGTTACTGAAGGGTCTCGTCGACGCGAATGTCAGGAAAGCTGGGAACATTCAACTGACTCTTTTAAGTTCATGAACGACCCCGCCGTTCTCAAGCAGCTCGGACTAACCATGGATGACGAGTTCAAGAGCACATTCCCATCGGCCACCGATCAAGAGGTTACACACAGTTTAAACTATTAATTGCCCTTGAATCCTATTGCCACTTCAGACGTTGATATTCAGGTGAAGGGCATTATTCGGGCATACTTCACATACAAGAAATGATGACCAGCGAAAATGTACGAAATTTCCTCCGATGCTTAGTAATTGCTTGTTCGGATTCAAGATATCCGCCTCTAGGTTTTCTTAAAATTCGTAACATGTTCTCATCTTTCCAATTTTATTTTCTTTAAGATTACGGAAAGATAAATGGTGATGTATTCCACCCATCATTGGAAATCTACCAAGATCTCCACCTCCTTGCGACTTTTTCTGGTTTTCTTGCTCCCTCCCCTCCTCCTCGTCTTCTGGACCAATCTAAATAATTATAAACAAATAATCCCTCCCGGTAATTTATTCCTAAAATCACAGGCTTTTCAAATATCCTAGCACTTAGATTTATTTTGGGATTTAGATTTATTGATTTTCACTGTTACTGATAACGATCGGGGAGGATAATGTAGTGGAATGATGGGCTAAGTGTAAATAAGATAAAAATCGTTTCCCTTCTTTTCGAATTTACGTGCTTATTCTGTGACCAGATAAAGACTGCTAAATTCACCCTTCTTTGCAAGTCAACTGTTGGACGAGTCTCTCTCGCACGGCTGTCACGAATCCAGACATACCTCCTGTGTCGTTTCTCTACCCTGTAAGCTCCGCCTCCTCTCGAAGAGCCGATTTTCCTAACAATAAAAGTCGTTCCCGTGTAGGACTGATCGAATTACAGTGTAATATTTTCTTCAGTGGGAGCGAGAAGCTTCTTTCTTCCATCTCCTTCCAGAAACATCATGGGATTGCCCTTTACAATTCCACTCCTTCTGGCCCCCTCCAATTGCGTAACTTTTTTTATTGGTGTTCACTCTTCCCCTCTCCGGGTAGGGGGCGGGGGGACTTTGTCAAGCGAACGTGAGAGAGGGACCCAAATCGAAGACACAGCATCCGCCTCCAATCACCCCCCCCCGTCGTCTACTTCTCTCCAGTCGATACCCCCTCTCCTCCATGGCTTCCTCCCCTTCGACTACCAACATCCGCGATGCCATCTACGCCCATCTCAAGGAACACTTCTCTACTTTCATGAAGGAGTGGACGCAAGGAATAGGTAGTCAATCCCTCTTCCCCGTCTCCTCCATCCCTCCTCATAGGAGTCAGCAAAGGACCTCACCGGGGCTTTACCACGGAGAACATCAAAGCGACGTCAGCGACGTCTCCGCGATTCTCAATGCGCTCACCAAACATGCTCGCAGGAGAATCGTTCAACATCATCTTCGTAAGTATTGCGTCATTTTTGTTTTTGCGCTTGAGAAAGAAACGATACGGTAAACACCCATCCGATCTGGCCAAAGGAGGGGAAACATGGAGTGGCCACGCAAATACTTTTGTTATTCCGTCTACAGTAGAAGAATAGATGAAATGGTTTGTAGGTTCCCTGGGCAACGAGGCACGCGGTCGCCTGCTTGGAATCTGTGAATCGGTGGGGAGAAAATGAAAGACAAAAGAATAATTGTGTCTAAAAATTGGAGTGACCAAAAGTAGAATCATAACATTCAGAAGACGCTCGAGCAACCGAAGAAAGCTTCTATGGGAGCGGCGAAGTCGTTCGATGAATCGCCTGAGGAATATTGGTACCGCGTCCTCGACCAGCAGAAGATCGTAGGTGAGGAGAACTTTATACGCCCCAAGTATTTTTTAATTTCGAAACTGCGGGAAATATGTCAACTTTCACGAAGATAACCTTGGAACTTTCCAGATCCCTACGCGTGTGGAATGCCCATGCTGCGTGTGATCGAGATCTCGCTCATCGCCAATTTCTCGATCTGCGCCGGCAAGTGCAGCAACATCGCCTCCGCCCTCAGGCTCTGCCACGGGAATCCCAGCCTGATCCCCGTGGACTCGGTCAGAAACGGAAAAGAGAACTCGGAGATCTTCTCCTCCTTTCAGATCATACTTTCCCTCCGCTTCCTTCTTCTCGATCTCAAGAAGAATCAACTTCACGACCGTGTACTATTGTCAAGTGAAGATGGTCGTCACGATGAATGCAAGGAAAGCAGAAGAGAACATGGAACTGTTCTTCTTTCAGGTGGGCAACTACGACATGGCCAATGCGAAGAAGCGCGGAATTACGATGGAGGATGAAATCTAGGACAAGTTCCCCACGGCCACTCGCAATAAGGTGAGACAGATGGCGGTCAAATGAAGTTGTAATGATGTCATTATTCAGATCGAGGATGTGCTCTACAGTTACCTACCAAGCGACCCGTCTTAATGAGTTACTAGCTATGAGATCGAGATGACTTGAAAACTTGTGACAAGATAAAGCGTACTACATATAAAACCAGCTTTGCAAATTGGCTCTGGCTGTCACTAACTCAGGTGTCCCCTGTGATCATTCTCCTAACTGCAGGCTCTGCCTCTTCTCGAAGAGCTCCGCTCCTCTTGCTTTTCCAAAGAGTCGTCTCTCTGTAGGACTCATCCAATTACATTGCTTGTTGCTCCGAAACTGTCAAAGGTCCATTCCAAGTTACGTAACATTCGCCCTCAGATTCGTAGGCGAGGAACACACACAAAGGACTCTCTCTCTCCTCCCCCTCTACGCTATTTACACCCACGGCCTTTAGGCCCGGCGCACTTCACTACCAGGAGCCCGTTTTGACCCTCGACTGATTAGACTGAGTTTGAGATCAAAGCATTTCGATTATAGCAGAGCTGTGTTTTTGCATCTCCCTGAACCCTTTTTCCGATGACTCTCTTATTGTGTTGACCCCTGTCACTGTAGTCAACGGGAATAAACAAGAACAGAACAGTTCTCGGGACACTTTCTTTAAATGTTGTGCCATGCGCCCACTGACACATCTGGGATCTTACGGCGCTTTTTTTGCAAAAACCCTCCCTAGAGGAGGAAGCAGGTAGGACTGTTCAATCCGCGCTCAACGGAACAACCGTTTGCAGCGCCTTGCACAGATCCCAGGCCACACTGGAACCCCTGATTAGGGAACCCCTGAATCCTTGTCTGGAGGTTGACACCGTATTACTGCGGTATTTGTTTTCAGTGCTTGGACTTGAACGCCAGGGAATATAGCGCCAATTGGATTGGAACGACAGGGGACAAAAGGAGGAATTTGAAACACACGAAGAGAAGAATCACTGTGCTCTTCTTCTCTTCTGCGAGGATGAGAGATCATTCAAGAAAGACGGGGTTATGGGCAGAAGGCGAACGTATTTTGGAGAAACAAGGCAAGCTCGGTTACTTCGAAAACACAATGCCGCTTCATTTCGGGACGCTTAGCGAAGCCTGCAGTCTTCAGCCTCTCCGTGAGAAACAAGGGAGATCGAGGAGAAGCAGACGAGGCCTCTTTCTGGGGGTGGAAGGGGAAGGGTGAAAGGCATCTACGAGTGGCACGCGGCCTGCAAGTCCCCCAATACATTGAATCGTTTTCTGGTCAATATCCTCGTGAGAACCAACTAGCCGAAACGAAACGGCGGGCCCTTGGATGCTTTCATCTATTGTATGACTCGCTTCTCAATTGATCTTCTCACTTGATTTCGGTAGTACGCAATCGATGATTATTAGGAGACGTTTCCGAGTTCAACAATCCTCCTTCCGTATCCCCCGTCCACATTCCCAGCTTCTCGCCCTCTCCAAGATACCCCGGTCCCCCTACCATGCCCTCCTATCTTCATTGAATAGCTTCTTTGTTCCTCATCGATCTGGCCGTTACTCGACTTGGACCTGATCCTGGCATCTCGTCTTCCATAAACAGTGCTTCTTGGCATGAAGCTCTCTCCCTGTCTGCGGCCTCTGCGAATGCCCCTCTCTCTCGATGGATATCCTATAAGGGGGCCGGAGGCGCAGACACAGCGAGTTCCCTGGCAGAGAGGTGTCCGATTGCGCACGCCTTGTCTCAATAAACAACGGTCGCAGGTTCATCTGCTACCTGCCCCTCCCCCTCTCCTTATTCGGAGGCGTCCCAAGATCAGATATGAGGAGTGAGTCCTCATTTGCTCCCCTTCCTCCCCAGCCCTTCCACTCGTCCTCGCATAGTCTCCCTATGACCTCTCCTGAACTTTCGCCATTCCCTTCCATGCTGATTCGGCCCTAGTACCGTCTTCTCGTATATCTTATTTTAAACCATAGCCAGTGCTTGGCCTGAAGATATCTTCCCCAAGCGCCTTCTCTAATTGCCTATATCCCTCATGCGGTAATCCTGGGGGGACAGCCGAGAAGAAGTCATCATGACAGTGCTGGTAGAAAGGAACCAAATGCACGAGTGTAGCCTGTTCAGACGACTGTCAGATCTGAATCTTTACTCTTCCGCTTCTGTTGAGTTGGAAATAGCCAAATATATCGCGATTTTTTTATTCCCGAGAGCGAATAATGCGAATTGGGAAGGGGTAGCGCAGCACAATACAGTATATATCAGTCACCTGTCCATTCCCCACTGATCTCGTGCTCCGCCTCTTGGATTCTTGAACACAGAAAAGCTTCTGCTCCCTATCCATAGTCCTTCATCTCCATTTATTCCATTCCACCTTCCCCATGCCTCCTTTTCTTGGCCCCCCTTCTCAACGTTTTGATCCGTCAGACACTCGGGACTCACTTCATTGTATGTATCAATGTGCCCTTTTCACGAAATCTTTTAGAGACACGTTTACTCTGCTGAATGGAGTTGACCAACCCATTTTTATTTCAGCCATGACTACGCCATGTGGCTTGTGCGACGTGGAACTGCCATTGGATCTGCACGCTTTCAGCGACCACCTTGAAGCTCGGCACAATGCAGTGGTTGGCGTTTCCGGACCTCTAGTTATGCTAAATCAGCCGTCCGCAGCCACCTACGGCGGCTGCGTGTGACTGGGTGAGCGAATGAGGCACAGGTTGGGACTCGCGGAATCTATGTTGCATATTTGAGCAGCGATTAAAATAGTTTGATGCCTCCTAAATCTCATTATCTCCTTACTCCTTCCTTTCCTATCCCACCCTCTTCCCCATCTTCGTTCCCCTCCCGTCCTTCATGCCTTATCCGACTCCTCTGCACAAAATACATTTTCTTTTCTCTCTTTCTTTTCGTATCCCTCCCATCATTTCTCCCACTTTCCCCATCATATATATTCCTTCTCCGTTTTATCCCCAATTTCCCCTGCAACAATTCCCACATCTCCTTCTCCGCATCGATTTCCCTTCGTTTCTTTTCACACCCTCGTCCTCTCCTTCAAACAAAATCTCTCTCTTCTTCTCCCTTTCTTTTCGTATCCCTCCCATCATTTTCTCCCACTTTAGCCATCTTTACATTCCTTCTCCGTTTTCTCCGAATTTCCCTGCTCCTACAATTCCTACATGTCCTTCTCCGCCTCGATTTCCATTTGATTCCTCTCTCACCCTCGTCCTCTTCTTCACACAAAACCACCCTTCTCTTTTCCCTTTCTTTCGATATCACGCATTTTCCCCCTATTTCCCCCACCTTTATATTCCTTCTCCGTTTCTCCCAATTTTCCTGTTCCTACAAAAATCTCATCTCCTTCTCCTCCTCAATACATTTCCTTTCTTCCATCACTTTCCCCTCCTTCACCCCAAATCATCTTTAGAGTTAACTGATACTTGATAACCATTGATGTAGGGGGGTAGGTCATGGTCCCGAGGCTCTAGGACCGATTCCGTAAATCCCGGTTCCGGAAAGTAGGCTTTTTCGGAATCTACGGATTTTGGGAATATGCGGAATCGTCTTCTCGTGGTAGATTTAGGGGGGTAGGTCATGGTCCCGGGACCATATGACCCTTCTTTCGCATAGTCGTCGTCACAGACAGACACTCTCACTTAGTATACATATAAGATATAAGATATAAGATATCGTCCCTAATTAACATGATAGGATTTGTTCTATTTCAATAATAATATTAAGGAATAGAAAATAGATCTTCTCCAGATGGCTTCCGCACTGGTACGAGAGGTGAGGGACGGCGGAGTGCTCATTGACATCACACCGGGGAGGGACGAAGATAGCAGCGACAACATCTTCGACGACGCCCAGTTCGTTCCACCCCTTCTCCTTCTTGGTAGTCAAAACGAAGAGAGTTGTAATTCTGACTATGGAGTTCTGAAATTGAAGGACTAAATGTTGATTCCACATCTCCGTTTGAGAGTGCTCGACTAGCCATTAGTACTCCTGCATCAGCCGTTAATTTTGGGCTTCGATATTCGTCCTTTGTCTAACCTTTAACCTGCTTGCCGCGGCTAAAAAACAACAGGCGTTTTCAGCTAATTCATATTCATGAGTCGTTGCAGGCATCGCGTAATGAACTTCCGCCAAAACTTTCGCGTGGGGACAGAGAAGATGACGGCGAAGGTCGGGTTCTTCATCTTTCTCAAGGACGAAGTTCGCTTCATCATCATCTCTGCCGACTACAACTTCCGCGTGCCAGTCACAATCAAATTCTGTCACGCTCACGTTAGAGTTCATTTATTTTTCTATAATTTTTAATTCTCATAGGTTCTCGAGTCCATGTGCGATTCGTGCGGTGTCGGACTTCTGCCCCATCTGCACGATCATGTCGAGCATCTCTTCGTGCGTCATCACGCTATGGTACCTATTTCATGTTAATGAAAATAGAACATTATCAAGGCATTTAATAATTCGCTTTTTGGTCTCTATAGTATAGATATGTTTGAGCCATGCGATAACTCGAAATCACCAGAAGGTGCTGGCAAATTACACTGCAAATATGAATGTCTCCACTTCAAAACCATTTCAAAAAATTCAGCTACTTTCTGTGCGAGCGGACAAGAATGAAGTCGAGGGACGCAAGCAGACTCTGCGCGACGTTACTGTGGAGTGTGGACTGAACATGTCGGGGGCCTGCCCCTATTGCCCCTTCACCAGCCCCTCTCCAATCTGGTTCGTGTTCCTATTCCTCATGCTGTTTTAACAGTTATCTCATTTTCATTTACACTGTTGTCAAACGAACTCTATTTTGAATCGCTACAAACGGAAAATATCATTATTCTAGTTCCAATGCCATTTTATAGGTGCCTGATCCATATGCTGCGCGCCCATTTCCAAGACCGTGTGGGCGCCCTTCTCAACAACACAACCTTCCTAACCATCCACATTTCGCTTTGCTGTATCGCTCCGAACGATCCGTTTGTCGTGAATCTCTGCGCTACCATCACCACTTCTGGCTGCCGAACCATCGAGTATTCGCGATCGCGTATGTGATGGACGTTCGTGTGCAAACCTACTAATTCTGATACTCACCAGCAATTCCAATTCAGCCTTTTGTGAACGAAAGGAGCGACTCGTGAGATGAAAAACGATCCGTCTTTCCACTTTTCTGATTCAGATGCGCTTGTTCTTCGTTCAACCTCCAACCACCTTGTATTTGGTTCCTACCTGTCTAATTTCTTTTATGCCATGACACACTTGAGATGATTCGCTTTCTTACACATATTATAAGAGCACAAATGCATATTATATTTAGAGAAATTCGATAATCGATAATCTTTGCATGAAGACAACTCGTACCTAACGTTGGCGAATATCACAGTGAAATCAAAATGAAGTGGCACGTTAAATATAGAAGCGTAGAATACACCCAATTGTTTTATATACATACCTATACATATGTCTGGTTCAATGGGTGTAATGAATAAAAAATAATCTTCAATAAGATCGCGTACTCGTATTCTGCAGAGAACCCGAAGCGTTTTAATTCTCCTGCCCCGACAAACCCAATTACAGACGGCGCTCGCTCTTGATTTACCTCCTCGAGCCAGTGTGATTGGATAGGTCACGAAACGGATATCTAGGTAGATCAAAAGCGAGCGCGATCCGTCAACTGGATTGTCCCGGTGTGGGAGAACGCTTCTACTTGTTTGTGCAGGTTAGGCAGCGACTGATTCGTCTTCTTGAGGGCACGATTTCATCTGTGGCCTCTGCTTGAGAGTGCATGCCACGACGATTAGCCTATAAAAGAGAACTTGAATTTTTGGAACAGAAATTATAGCTTCCTCATTAATAATGTATTTTCAATTACAACACAACTTCAAAATGAGATGCACTCACATGGACCACGCAACAACGGGTGTTGCAGCAACAATCACCATGGTGGGCAACACAAACTGAAATCGACTTTTATTGCACCTCGAATGAAACGTACCGGTCGCAATATCCAGGGGTAGTGCCCCTCCTCGCCAAGAAATTGCTTGAGGAAGTCGCTGAAATGCTTCGGCTTTCGCAATCACACTTTTGATCTCACTATGTCAAGGGGATGTTGAGAAAAGTGCAGAAGTTCGTAAGAGGCAACACGATCAGGGCAGGAATGATGAGAGGCTTTGAATTCTGAAATTCGGCATTGGAAGGAGCTCGATTGAAATAATGAATATCGTACCTTGCTAATGCCAGCAACAGAAAGAGATGCAGTGACGAAAAATGCGACAACAATAACGCACCATGCCATGAGACCGATATCCTAGAATGCATTCGAAATAGGCTCGTATGAAATGGCATTACCGTTAGTGGATGGGGGTGTGCGAAGATTCCCTGGAATACGGACCACACGAATCCGACATATTGGAAAGCCATAAACGCTATGGCCACCTGTAACTGTCGTCAAATATTGCAATGGAACTGACTTACCATGGCTGGGATTTCGAACGCCATTAGTAGAGAGCAAGCGAGTGAAGTGAGCAGCAAGGATCGATGAAAGCGCGCACGTATGATTGTTCACTGGCGAACCGCAGGAAACGAGTGAGCCACCGGCGAGAGACGAAGTGGAGGCAAGAGGTACGAGAGTGGATGAGAGGGGGATTGTGAAGAGGTGTGCTCGGCCGGCCTGTTTGTACTCGTGGCCACAACGTTCTCTTCTTTTGGAGGCGCTCGGCGATCAAGAGACCATGGATATTTGACGACCATCCGTTCAAAAGAACAACCACCCTGCTCAGATCACCTGATATCCACATTCAGTGCATCGAAGATTGGAGAACAGTTGCTACTAGCGAACTTCCAGGTCGGAGTCTCCCACCAGAAACATTACAATTGTTCCTCTCCTTTTCAATGGATGGATAAAGTCCGTCCGTAACGAAAGCCTACGGCCCTCTCATTCGTACCAAACATGCTATTTTGGTCTTTTTACAATAATTTCGTTTTATTATCGCTGTGTAGCAGAGAATGAGAGGGAAATAAGACATCTCTACTGTTACATACAATCTTCAACTCTGGAAGGAGTTGATATTGGGGGTAAAACAAAGTTGATAACCGGAAGAGAAATTCGATCTACTATTGCTTACAGACTTCAACTTTGGGAGAAGTTGATACTGGGGGGAAACAAAAAGAGAAAAGGAAAAGAAGTGCACAATCGAACTCGGAGCCTACCAAACAATAATTCCAATCAAACGATCAATGTCGATCCTCTCGCTCGCTGTTTGCCAGCATCACGGACCGGAGCCTGCCTGAGAGACGTTTCCGCTCGCAGTCTCTCTTCGAGCTCGGCCGACGACGTCTCCCTCATCAGCTCTTCTGCATGCGGCTCGCCCCGCTGGCGCTTGCCACTGCTTCGAGGTGCTCCATGGCGGAAAGGTGGGGCTTTCAATCCCTGAGCTCGAGAGCACCTGAACTGCATATTGGGAAGATGAATGAACGAATGATTGATTGATTGAATGAATGATTGAACGAATGGTGGCTGTTGGTTAACGATGGATGTGCATCCACCGGAGTCTGCTCCCTCCTCCTCGAGAAATCTGCTGTGCCTGTACACGGATCCTGCGTCCATCTCCTCCGTCGAAGATGCTTACAATCAGTTGAGTTCCGAGGCACCCAGCAGTCTCGTTCCACCGTCCGTTCTTCTGTCGTCTCCTTCTCCTCTCCAATCAGCTTCCGCAATTTCTCCTCCGCTGTCGGCCGGCGGGGAACGTGGCATGGCCGACGTGATTCATCCGCCCCGCCTCTCCTCTCCCTAAGTCGCCTTGGATCCACATACGTTGAGGGAAATTGCCTGCCAGAGCATCGTAGGCAATGCCAAGATTCGTGCTTGGCGTGGAGATGAGATGGCGCTATCGTCAGTCTTCTCGTGCCCGTCCACCGAATCCCAGGAGAATCCTGATCTCCCATGTAGAGAGGAATCGCACTACAGGTCGCAGAGAGTCGTCATCTCCGTCCATGGGGAAAGTGACCGTGGCGCGCAGATGCAAGGCATGCGCGAAGCGTGGAGAGACGAGTGCACAACCGACGGGAAGGAGCGGGAGGAATTGATTGAATGCATGATTGAGTGATTGAGTGAGACTTGATTGCATGAATGAATGAGTGCATTGAGTGACCTGTACCGAGGGAGTGTCCAGGGAATGGAAGAACTCGTGGGAGGAAGTGACCTGTCTGTCCTCGGCGTCCGCTGCCACGCGGCGCTGCTCCACGATGTTGAGACCGTTGGAAGTAGAAGTGTAGGTAGCAAGGGGGTAGAAATACTGCCACGCGGGACTTGGGGGAGCCACGAAGATTCCCGGCCGATGCACCATAACAAAGTCAGCAACTACCCTTTCCGTGGTTGTGGTAGAATGCGTGGGTAGTGCGATAGTACCCAGTTGAAGGTGTCTTTATTACAACACGGGAATAACAATTTACGTGGGGCAACCTAACACCGGAGGGAAAGAGGGGCAGGAGAAGGGGAATTGACCGCCTTCCTACATTCCTGCGCTGGGAGAGACTGCCTTCTCCTATCAATCGGGGTAATCTGTAGGAGAAGGGCAAGAGGTAGCAGAGAATGAGAGGGAAATAAGACATCTCTACTGTTACATACAATCTTCAACTCTGGAAGGAGTTGATATCGACGATGGGTCAAAACGAGGCGGAACGAGTACCTGCTATGTGTCCAGCAGGAAGAGCAGAGTTCTTGCGTTGTTAGTCATCTTGTGACGTCAGACACTGGCGAGGACGGCCCGATAAGGATTGATAGGGGGAATCGACTCGTCGAGTCTCTGATTCCGAGGAAAACACGACCGTCCCTTCAATTCTAATCGTCATGACTTCGTTTGAAGAAGAATACCGAGTGAGTTATTTCCTCTAATCATTCAAATAATCATTAAAAATACGTGAAGCAAAGCCAAAACGTATTCTCCGTAACGTTTATTCCATCGACAATACAAATGAGTGAGCGGCACTTGAAGGAGGCTCAACGTGTCCGAGCCTACCGCCACCCCTTATTCGCACTCGCGGCTCCACTACGTGCCATTCTCGTTATCGTTGCTCAAGCCTTTTCGATCCTCGAGATTGTTCTCGGCACGGAGTAAGTATTCCTGGTATTCTCTTCATCACTGAATATAGTGCGAGGACAAGTGTGACTGTCGTCGTCCTCTGTGCTGGAATGCTGCCACTCCTCATGGAATTTGGATTTTTCATCATGCAAAGGACGGGGTGAGTATAGTTATTGCTGTATCTGCATAGACTATCAGAGAGAAGAAAGGACAATTCTTAACATGAGCTAAATCAACATTTCCGCTGAACGATATATTATGGTAATTGTATTTTTACAGACAGAAGAATATTCACTACTTCTTGGAGAATCCCATTGCTGGGCATGTCATAAGGGTGAGTTTAAGGAGCCTGTGACAGCTGCCGCCGTAGTAAAGTGTCTCGACCTGAGGTCAAACCTGACGTCAGGTCTGGGGAACTGACCTGAGGTCGAGCCTAACCTGACGTCAGGTCTGAATCCC